>JADRCD010158732.1:0-25121 GCA_019843815.1 Montemys delectorum
GTAGAGGCTGCACTGATTTTCATCCCCATAAGCAAAATCGAAGGGTTCCTCCCCTCAATCTCAGCACTTGAGATTGAAAAAAATTAAATAAAGCTAAAACTAGAGTTTCATACTCACAGCACCCACCTTTGAAGTGCTGAAGAGCAATGTGTGGCTGCTTTATGGCCAGGGAGGCTCTGGTCCCCTGAGATAACAATACAGCGACTGGTCCTCCGCTCAGTGTCCTTCCCCAAAGGACCGCTGTCTGAGTACGTCCCCAGAGAGGTTAGTGGGAGAAATATCCTGCAATATCCTTGACAGCAGCCATGGACCAGAGCAACTCCTATAGCCCTAACCTCATCTGACTACGTCAAAGCAATCAGACAACGGTAAAGTCTACCATGTATCCATCCTGAAGACCTGTAGGCCAGATTTAAAAATAGACACCCAGCTAGATTGAAGATGTATTACTAGGGGGATGGAGCGAAATCAAGTTGTACCATGGAACAATTTCTTAAATTGTTAAAAGGCTGTGCTTTTTAAGATGAAGACTAGATGGGATCTGGAGAAATGGCTTGGTGGTTTAGAGCATTGGTTGCTCTTCCAGAGTACTTGGGTTCCATTCCCAGCGCCCACATGATGGCTTCCAGCCATAATTACTCTAGTTCAAGGGGAACTGATGCCCTCTTCTAGCCTTCCTGGGCACTGCATACAGAAGGTGCACAGACCTACATTGTAGGCAAAACACATATAAAATAAAAATAAGCCTTTAAAAAAGCAAACGGTAAATCATTAATAAGTGGTAGACCCATAGATAAACAGGAAGCAGCCAGGATACCTGGATGCTATGGATGTGAAGTCAGAAGTTCAGTCCTCAGCACCTACTGAAAAAGCCATGTGTGGCTGTGAATGACTGTAGCCTTAGCAGGCAGGATTTGCTGTCCAGGCTGCCATACTGAATTGATGAGCTCTGAGTTCAGTGAAGGATCCTGTCTAAAACTATTAAGTGGTGTGCAGTTGAGCCAGGAAGACATCTGATGTCAGTATTCTCATTAGTTAGTTAGTTAGTTAGTTAGTTAGTTAGCTAGTTTTTGTCTTCTTGACACAGCTAGAGTTATCTGAGAAGAGAGAGAAAATGAGAAAACATTTCCATCAGACTGGCCTGTAGTTAACTCAGTGGAGCATCTCCTTGATTAATGATTGATGTGGGACGGCCCCTGGGGTAGCCCTGAGTGATGTAAGGGAGCAGGCTGAGTAAGCCATGAGGACCAAGCCAATGAGAAGGGTTCTTTCATAGTCTCTGCTTCGGGTCCTGCCTCTAGGTTACTGCCTTAGTTCAGCATCCCTCAGATGATGTACTGCCACAGGGATAGATAAGCTGAATAAACCCTTTCCTTTTCAAATTGTTTTTAGTTATGATCTTTAGCACAGCAATAAAAAATAAACTAGGGGGAGTCAACTCTGGCCTCTGCACTTGACATATGCATGGTGTGGACAATGCCCCAAACACTTGATGCACACATGCACACAGGCATACATAGGAATAGCTACTTCTATACTTCTATGGAGGGAGAAAGACGGCTCAGATCAACCTGTATTTGATAAGAAGTTAAGCCTTCAAGTGTTACTCACATCATTAAAACTAACTTAGAAGAAGAAAGAAAGGAAGGAAGGGGGAGTCACGACAGAAGCAGAAGGATGAACAAAGAACCCAATTAAATAGAATTAATTGCGGCACACATTATAAGGCGGCTAAATAAGTTATCACCTGGCACAATATTTAATGTGAATGTCAAAAGTAATTCTTCAAAGATATACAAATTACACGGTGGCCTCTCTATAAGCTGAAAATGGGAAATGCCAGGCAGTGATCAAAACTAATTTACAAAGCTTTTTGCCTCCGGTGCTTGGCCAGTGGCCAGGGAACACATCCCAAGCTGCTGCTGTTTCAGAGGCTCCAGGCCTCAGGACCATTGGTATCCAGTCCTCCTGCTCAGCATTTCCCAGCCTGCACAGCGGCTGTTTCTAGTTCTTCTTACAGGCTCAGACCCTCTCTGTTCCTTTTCTTCCTTCAGCTTTATCTTCTTTCATTGCTTAACTGTATGTGTAGATGAATGGTAATTGAGTAACAATGCCCAAACGGCACAGCCTTTCTCCGGGCTGGGAATAGAGGCAGGGAGATGGCTAATAAAGCCCTATAGGACATGCATGGACGCATTTAATTCTTAGTTCAAACCCAAAATTACCCTAACCCCTCCTGACATTGAGTATATAAATTAGTCAAGAATGATAATTAAATTAGAAGAGGCCAGAGAATCATCATGAACTCCCTTGAAAAGCACCCTGAACTCAGAGCTTCTCAGAAGTGTTTGCTAAGTTGAAAGCACTCTTCTTCGGTCAGGATTGTGGGCACTAAGCCCAAGGTGAGTGTCTGAGAGTAAGGCACAAATGGATAGGTTATTAAAAATAGAACATTGTCAGCACAAGGACAGTATGATTCATGCTGCAAATGACAGGCAGAGGCTGTTGACCTGAGGAAGGATGAAATGCCACCCAGTGGAACAGCACAGACAAAGCCTGGCAGACTAGATCCTTTCAAAGCTAGCCTTGTCATGCTTCCGGGCCTGCCTAATGCAAAGCGAACCAGAGGTGCACGGAGAAGAGACAAAGGATGCCTAAAATAACCAGAATACAAAGTAAAAGGAACAGAACCTTAGCTGTGGAAGGGAGAGGATTTGTACAAAAGCATTTTAGAGAGAGTATTGTTTCACTGTGGAGAATAACACACACACTCACACTCACACTCCTCACACACTCAGACGCGCTCACACGGCCAGTATAGTAACATTCCCAGATGTCTATTAGTGAGAAAGCATAGCATTGAAGGACAGAAAGAAGAAATAGATATTGAGCTGATGAAATGGCACAGTGCGTAAAGGTGCTTGCTGCCAAGCCCTGAGTTCAGTCTACGTAACCTACAAGAGGGAAGGAGAGAACCAATTCCTACAAAGTGTTCCCTGACCTCCACACATGTGCCGTGGTATATTAGCCCACATGCAGGAATACACAAAATAAATAAATTAAAATATCTTTAAAATAGATATTGTCCAGGAAGGTACAATTCTGTTTTAAAACCTCTTTACCATAACCAACACCTGGTTTTGCTATGGGAGCAATCCTGTGAGCTGCTTCTCTTTACATATCGGACACTGAGCTTTCAAAAGACGGAAAAACATTTCCTCACTCTAGAGCAGTTAAGACTCCTGATACACAATAGAGACCAGACCGTTGATCATAAAACAATCAAATAGGATGTTTGGCAAAGATGGCTTAAAAAGGTGGGGTTTTTGTTGTTGTTGTTGTTTTGTTTTGTTTTGTTTTTAAAATTTGCTTCATTTGATTGTAGTTAAAGATATAGCACAAAGGGTAGGGAGATGGCTTAGTCAATAAAACGCTTCCACAACCCAAGTTTGATTTCCAGAGCTCATATTAAAAAAAAAAAAAATCCACATGAGCTAGAGAGATGGCTCAGCTGTTAAGAGCACTGGTGGCTCTTGCAGAGGACCTGGGTTCTGTTCCCAGCACCCACGTGGTGACTCACAACCATCTGTAACTCCAGTATCAGATAATCAGAAACCTTCTGGTTCTGGCTTCCATGGGTATCATACTACATTGACCTGCATGCAGACACTCATGCATTATATAAAAACCTAAATAAAAAAATAAGAAAGAAAGAAAGAAAGAAAGAAAGAAAGAAAGAAAGAAAGAAAGAAAGAAAGAAAGAAAGGAAGAAAGGAAGGAAGAAAGAAGGAAAGGAGAAAAACATCCCACTGGGGAGGTGGAGAAAGTGGGTCCCCAGGCTCACTGATCTAGTTTTCTCCACTGGTCTCCACATGCAGGTACAGGAACACCTACATGGGGACTCATAAGCATGGACACACATACACAAAAACTTGAATGCATGGTCTTACACTGTTCCTTGTATTGAATCAGTTCTTGGATCCAGGAGCATGTACTCAGTTCATACACTGGCTGAGTCCATTATACAAGATTAGCAAGAAGGAGCCACTCCAATGCCGAGTGTAGCCTGAGACATCAAAGAGGCAAGCACCATTCTCCATGACAAGTCTCTGGCAGGACTGCCATGCCGCTCCTCAGCAAAGTGCTTGCCTGACACGTGCACATGGTTTGACCCCTGCACCTTAAAGCAAACAAATGAGTGAGTCCCCTGCATTTTGACTCTGGCATCACAGAAACCAACCTCTGACTGAAGCTAAGAGTTCTTGCCATTCTCAGACTTAGACACAAGGAAAGAAAAGACAGGAATGTGTAAAGGTACAGGCATAGTTTTATGTTCTGTTAAGTAGCATCTAGCATGTTTTTAGAGTGCTTAGAATGTTTTAGAAATCTAGTTAGGGCAAGCGAGGGAGCTCAGCAGGTGAAGGCACTTATCTCAAAGACGGATGGTCAGTTCCGACCCTAGAACCCACACGGTAGAAGGAGAGAGCCAACTCCTGCAGTCTTCAGAACTCCACCTACACATTGTGGCACACACACTGATACACACACATACCATAATACACACACAATAATAAGAGCTAAAAGCAAGTATTTAACAACCTAAAACTCTTTAGATAAAAGTCTATGTTATATATTTTAAAAATCCTTGGGTCCCACATGTGGCCTCTACCTTAGATTGTTTTGTTTGGGGCCACTGAGATCATTGCCTTTCAAACTTCAAGCAAAGCTGAGACAAAGAACAAAGTGTTACCCCATAGAAAGGTTAACAATGTTGAAAAATCTGAATCCAGGCAAGAGATCGACTATTCTCAGCCTGAGGGGACAAAATACAGCATCAAGATTTAAATAATGGAATTACCAAATCCTGAATGATAAGTACACACAAGAGTTCACATGCTCCTCAAACATATAGAATACATGTAAACATTGAAATGTATGAGAACAAATGAAAGCCAAGTGGTTCCCAAGGCAGGAGCTATTGAGTCGGGGTGCTTGATAGAAGCAGATAGCAAATTATATCAAGTTAATTTTTGATTTGTGTACAAGTATGCACTTGCATGTACTCGTGTGTGCAGTGAGCATGCACAGGCAAGTAACATATGTGCTACAGCAGCTAACAAGCCAGACTAGCTGAAGGGTGAGCTCTGGGCTCAATGAGAGCCTCTGCTTCAACACATAACATGGATGGTAATTGAGAAAGATACCAAGAGTCAGCCTTGGGCCTGCACACACATATGCACACACATGCATATGTACCCATCATATACATTTGAGCACACATGCAGAGTACATACATAAAGCCAAAATATACAGTTAGAGATGTTTATTGGCATACTTCCTAATTTGGAGTATTGCTACATTCCTATATCATGCTAGGTCCCCTTGATAATGCCATGTTTATTTTGTGTCATTTCTAGTGACCACAGAGTATTGATTTTTAAAAAAATAATGTTATGGAATTTTATTTATTTATTTATTTACTTACTTACTTACTTATTTATTTGTTTTAGTTTTTATGTGGCTTTCTCAGAAAATGAATGTCTTTTGCTTCTCTGTGCTCTGATATAGTTAATAAGAATGTTGAATGGTAGCCGGGCAGTGGTGGTGCACACCTTTAGTCCCAGCACTTGGGAGGCAGAGACAGGCAGATTTCTGAGTTCGAGGCCAGCCTGGTCTACAGAGTGAGGTCCAGGACAGCCAGAGCTACACAGAGAAACCCTGTCTCAAAAAACAAAACAAAACAAAACAAAACAAGAATGTTGAATGGCTTGTTTCAGGCTATTTGGAAGTATTTCCTCATGTAGGGTGGTGGATATAGGTGGAGCACTTCTCTAGCGCATGCAAGGCCTCCTCCTCCTCCTCCTCCTCCTCCTCCTCCTCCTCCTCATCATCATCATCATCATCATCATCATCATTGCCATCGTTGTCATCATTGTAGTATTTATAAGACTGTATCAGTAGTAGTAGTTGCAGTGCAGATGTAAAATTTAAGGACAACTCATTTTCGAGCCCCCTCATGCCGACAGCAAGTTATTTTTTGGTATTTCTTTGCTTCTCAATAAATGCTACTTCCTTACTCTTCAAATTGAAAATGATGGGCTGGAGAGGTGGCTCAGTGGTTAAGAGCACTGACTGCTCTTGCAGAGGACCCAGATTCAATTCCCTGTACCCACACAGTGTCTCACCACAGCCTGCAACTCTAGTTCCAAGGAACTCGATGCCTCTTCTGGCCTTCATAGGTACTGCATTCATGTACTCAGGCAGAACACTCATGCATACATTTAAAAAAATGATCAAATAAAACCCAAAATGTGGCTCTCTCTTTCCTCTTCTCTTCTTCCTCTGCACGATTGGCCACTTCTTTCTTTTTCTCTCTCTCTTCTACCCCCTACCCCTTCCCTGTGGCGAGTTCCCTGGCCTTGGTCCTTGGGGCCAGTGAACTCACCCACCTGAGAGCAGCTTCCCAATAAACCTGCCTTTAATAGAATCTAGAAAAAAAAATCAAAATGTGTTTATTCTGGCAATTATTTGTGTTTTTCTAGAAAGATATATTAATTTATTTGTGAAAAGTTTCAGGAACATTGTCTTCCTATTTTGTATTCCTAGGGAAATATTTTTTGAGCTGCCTCTTTTTTCTGTTTATTCAACTCAAGATTTAGCTTTCTTCAGATTTATTTTTATTTCTAATAATGTGTATGTATGTATGTAAGTAGACTCAAATGTGGGTTTTCTGTAAGAGCAACAAGTGTTTTTGACCCCTGACCCCTGATCCCTGACTCCTGAGTCTCCAACTCTCCCCTTCACTTTCATTTTGTTACTTCTTTCTTTCTTGAATCATGCCTAGAAAGTGAATTACCTTTTTTTTTTTTTTTTTTTTTTTTTGGTTTTTCGAGATAGGGTTTCTCTGTGTAGCCCTGGCTATCCTGTAACTCACTCTGTAGACCAGGCTAGCCTCAAACTCAGCAATCCACCGGCTTCTGCCTCCCAAGTGCTGGGATTAAAGGCGTGCGCCACCAGTGCCTGGTGTGAATTACCATTTCTGCTTTGAGAATCTTCTTTGCAGACTATTAATATCCTTTATTACTATAAAAGATGTGTTCACCATTTGATGTTATAGGCCTTGACACAAAACTGCAAAATTGACCTTTAAAAATATATCCATTCAGAATGGATACAGTCCATGATGGTTATGTATCTCAGTCACTGAAGACTTGCCTAGCACATGCCAAGCTGAAAGTCCTGGGCCCATCCTCAGTACCACATAAACTGGTGTGGCGGTAGACACCTGTCATCTCTGTGCTTGAGAGGTGGAGGCAGGGGGATCAAGGTCAGTCAGGCAACGGTGGTGGTGGTGATGGTCCCAGTACTTGGGGAGCAGAGGCAGGAGGGTCTCTGTGAGTTCAAAGCCAGCCAATCCTGTCTTGGAAAAATAAGTTCAAAGTCACCATTGGATATTCAAGGTTTGACTATACAGCCCATTTGAAGATAGCCTGGACTGTACAAGACCCTGCTATGAAGTAATTAAGTAAGACAGGCAAACAGGCAGACAGACAGACCTTTAGATCCTCCAAACCTTCCTTTTTAAGTTCCTTACTGACTCCAGGCTGAGAGCTGGTCCTTAAAGTCTGCTGGACAGTGTGCTCTTGCTTTTGGCTTCCCTGCAGCTCTGCCCTCCTTGTCTTGGTTGCCTTCGTTAGTCTTGGATCCAACTTCATCCGACACTGAGATCAGGAGCCTAGTAGCTCCCAGTTACCTTTGTTCTGCTATGTCATCTTCAGACATTTAATCCCAGTCTTTGGTATACTCCTTTGTTTGCAAGCAAAAGCTAAAATTTTACTTTAAAAATTAATGTATTTGTTTATTTACTTATTTATTTTAGGGATGTGTGTGTGAAAATGTGCAGAGAACAATTTGTGGGAGTCAGTTCTTTCATTCTGCCATGTGGGTCCAATCTCAGGGACTGAACTCAAACTGTCCAGCTTGGCATCAAGAGCCTTCAGCTGGCAGCCCTTGAGCTTTTATTGTCTTTTTGTTTTTTAAAGAATTGCTCTTCCACAGCTACACTGATTGTCTAAGAGATGAGAGTCCTCCAAAGATGACACAGGAAAAATCCTCAAAGCAATCATGGTGGAAATGTCTGTGTTCCTTGGGAATGCTGTGCTCTCTGTATTCTTCATCATTGGTGCAGTTCGAATGAACGAGTAGTGTTCAGAGGTATTCACGTTCACATTTAAAACTAGATGAATGACCTCATTTTTGACCTTGAGCTCATTTTTAATTTTAATTTTATTTTATACAACACGTAGATGGCTCCCTATTCTCTGCATTTAGAAGTATGCACAGTACAACTCTGTAAATTCTGTGATTTTTATAATTATGATGTAACCCTATCCTTCCTTAAAACATTCAAAATAAACCCTTTATGTGAAAAAAAAAAAAAAAGAAGAAGAATTGCTCTTCCAACCAATTTTTTTCCAGTTGTGTATGGGTGTTTTGCCTGATGTGTACCATGTGGGTACCTGGTACCCATGGAGGCCAAAAGAGGATATCAGGTCTCCTGGAACTGGAGTTACAGATGATTGTCAGTCATTATGTGGGTGCTGGGAATCAGGAAGAACAGAAAATGCTCTTAATCACTGAGCCATCCCTCTACCTCGACCCCTGAATTTTGCGATTGTTGACAGTTATTTGTTTAAAATTTTTACTTTCGTGTGTGTGTGTGTGTGTGTGTGTGTGTGTGTGTGTGCAGGCGATGTTGGAGATGAAAACAGATCTCTTAAAGCTGGAGCTACAAGCGCATGTGAGGATCCTAGTGTGCTTGCTGGAAACAGAACTCAGGTCCTCTGCGGAGGAAGAAGCATTCTTTACTCCTGCATTGCCTCTCTAGCCCCCTGAGCTCAGGTTTTTACTTTTTTTTGAGCCAATCTGAATTTTTTTTCTTTTTAGGGGATTTTAAATTCTAAGTTCATTTAGCACTTGGGAGGCAGAGGCAGGTGGATTTCTGAGTTCGAGGCCAGCCTGGTCTACAGAGTGAGTTCCAGGACAGCCAGGGCTATACAGAGAAACCCTGTCTTGAAAAAACAAAACAAAACAAAACAAAAAAAATTCCGAGTTCATTGATGAAGATTTCAAGTATAATTTGCCATAACATGGTCATCTTGTATTCTTTAACACATCCTATAATCTGATACAAGCACTGTTGGCTCTGCTGTAATGTTAATTTAGGTATGTCATTTTAATCTTTGTTTTTAGATGGATTTTATCCTTTTAGAAAATTTTAATTGGTTTCCAGAATCATCCATTTCTGAACATACCTATTGACCCACACATGTAGAAAGATGTGGCTGAGCTTGCTGCTATGCTGCATTTTGTTCATCTCTACATCAGAGGCAGGCAGAGAAGCAGCAAAGAGGTGAAGAGGTCCTGGGCTCTGCTCCTGCAGTTGAGTTAACCTTATTCCTGGTAGGCTTGGCGCTGGGTGTTCCTTCCCTTACTCTGGGTGACTCCACCCTCCATCTGCTTACTAGGTATGGTGAAGAGTAGACGGCAGGGTATCTCTGCCTGACCGACAGGCCACATCTGGGTGATTCCCCTTGGGTTCTTTTCTGTCTGCTGTCTTTTGTGAAAGGCCATGGTAATAGTCAGCAGATAGTGCCAGACCTAGGTGCCTTCCAGCAGGCGCTCTCTGGGGCCTAAACATGAGCAAGAGGCTGCTAGTCTCCCCACCCTCTGGCTCCTCTCCTCACTTGTTTCTCTCCAAGTTGCAGGATGCTGTTGATATTTCCAGAGTGGTCACCCTTTGCCTTCTGCATTAGTTGCTTTTCCTATCACCACTGACGACATACCTGAAAGAACACCCGCAGGAAGGGGGCATCATTTGGGCTCACAGTTTGGGAGGAAACAGTCCATCATGGAAGCAAAGGCTCAATGACTAGACTAGCTGGTAGATGAGAAGGCTGGTTCTGCTCAGTCAGCAGCGAGGAGTCAGCCATGCTGGAGCCTGCACAGGACTAGAATCCAGGAAGCCTGCCCTCCAGTGACCCACCTCCACTGGCTAGGTCTCCTCATGTCTCCACCACCTCCCCAGTTGCCTCAACATCTGGGGACTAAATTTCCCTTTAATTGAGGAATTCATGTGTAGAAATTTGTCTTATGATAATGATAGCCAAAATGCCTAATGACTCCTCCACAGGAATTATGGTTAGCGCTTGGTTTAGAGGAGCAAGGGCCAACGATCTAAGTAACCGAGACTTGAGAACTGCTGGAGACAGTTATACAGTAGAATCTGTGTGGCCACCAGTGGTATGAGCACTGGTGTGGCTAAGGAACCTCCCCCTTGTTTGCATAAAGCAGAACATAGGTATGCTGCATTCATACAAGCGTGTTCACATAGCAGAGTTCTGCAGAAATACAAACTGTGCTGGAGCAAATCATTATCACCAGCAGCGTGTCCTCAAACAGCACTGAATTTGTATGAAAGAAATTTGCCAATGAACCACTTAGAAGAGAGTATGAGATGGTCCCAGTGTGGTCAGACCCATTTGGCTAGAGACAAGTAGAAGAACTGTTTTATTTAGTTTATTGGAGAGAGGGAGAAGAGTTGGGCGGGAGGGAGAGGCTCATGTGGTCAAGCTTGATGGTTAGCTGTGAGAACTCTCAGGGTTCAGAAAAGCCACTACCATCAAAGTGACCGTTTATGACAATGAAGGATGCATTGTTACATAGCCCCCCCTCCCCCACCACAGCTGATTAAGACGCTTAGCAGACAAGATATGCCGAGGGCTAAGATGTCCCCTCCTAGAAACAGACCAAGGAGAAATGCTTCCTTCGAACAGTTGAGGGATTTGGCCATCTCAGGCCTGCCAAAGTTCCCTCTTTCTTGAAGGAGATATAAATGGAAGCAGAGAGCTGTTGTCAGAAGGCATGTGGGCATGGTGCCTGGCCAACAGCCGTCCCATGAGAATAGGCTGTGAGAATTCCTAAAAAGGATTTAGTCTCCAGGGTCTTTTGGAGATCTGTGAGCAGGCAGAGTCTTACATCAGAGAAAAGGTGTTTTGTTTTGTTTTGTTTTTCTTCTGTTTTTTTGTTTGTTTGGTTGGTTTTTGGTTTTTCGAGACAGGGTTTCTCTGTATAGCCCTGGCTGGCTGTCCTGGAACTCACTCTATAGACCAGGCTGGCCTCGAACTCAGAAATCTACCTACCTCTGCCTCCCAAGTGCTGGGATGAAAGGCATGTGCCATCATTGCCCGGCAAGAGAAGGTGTTTGACTAGGGTAAGGGTGGTAAACAGAAGTACCAAGAAGCCAAGGGAAGAAGGCACCTACCAGATAGAATCAGGCACGTACTTAGATGGTGCTATAACTGAACAAGACCTGGAAGTGGAGAGGGCACTCTAATGGGACTTAGAAGCCAACATAATAGTGCGTGTTTCTGTTATGACAGAGGTGTGTGCACGTGTATAGGGTTTTATTCCTATGAAGAGACACCAAGGAAAACACTTAATTGGAAATGACTTACAGTTTCAGAGGAATAGTTCATTATCATCGTGGTGAAAGGCGTGGCAGAGTGCAGACAGACTTGGTGCTGGAGGAGCTGAGAGTTCTACATCTTCATCCACAGGTAGCACAAGGGGACTTAGTACCACACTGGGAGGAACATGAGCATATTTATAAGACCTCAGAGCCCCCCTCCACAGTGACACACTTCCTCCATCAAGGCCATGCCTCCCTCCTAAGAGTGCCACTCCCCATGGGCTTGTGGGGGCCAGTTACATTCAAACTAACCACAGTATGAGTATATGTTTCTGTATATGGAGTGTTTATGTATAGGTATGTGTATGCATGTGTTCATCTATTTGGATGGAAGTGCCATGTAGTGTATGTATATAAATATCAGAAGTAAACTTCGAGTATTGCTCCTCAGCTGTATCCACTTTGTCTTCTGAGACAGTGTCTCTCACTGGAACCTGGAGTTTGTTGATTAGACTAAACAAGCTAGCCAGTGGACTCCAGGAGTCCACCCATTTCCACCATGTCAGTGCTAGGATTATGAGCATACAACACCATGTTTATTTTTAACATACACACTCTGCCATCTTCCTAGCCCCCCAGCATACATTTTAAAACATTATTCCATTCAATTCACTTTGGATGGAAAGCTATGACTGTGGTTGTAGTGAAGACACGGGAAATCCCAAACAAATTGGAATCTTTGTGAGTATTCCCGAGAAACGTAATGTTAAAAGAACAGTGTGGATGGAGGGGTACACCTGGAATGAGCCCCCAACTTCAGCATCGACTCACTGACATACCTTGATCTTTCAATTTACTTTTACTAAACCAAAACCAGTCCAAAACTCAATGGCTTAAAACTGCCCTACTCCTAACTGCTTGTGAGTCTGTAGGTCAGCAAGGCGGTTTCTCTGGGCTAGGCTGAACTTCATGTATCTATGGTCAACTGTAGGTGGAGACAGCAACTCTGCTGATTTAGGTTGGGCTCTGTTGATGCCCAGACCTCAGCTGGACTCAGACTTCACTCTAACAGGCATTTCTCCTGAGAAGGTAGCCTGGTCTTAGGTATGTGGCTGTGGTCAGGTTCCCAAAAAGCAGATGAAAGTATGTGTGGTCTCTTGCAGCCCAGGCTTGGAACCAGTCTGCCATCTCCCCCACTTTATTCCCAGTCCATGTACACAACAAGGCTAGTACGAGGAAAAAAAAGGGGGGGATTCCCCTTTCAGTGAGAGAAGCTGCTGTCACTTTTCAGAATGACAGACATGTAACCAGAAAGGAAGGATGGAGAACTCCGGTCATTCTGCCACCCACATATGAGCAAGCTCCTGGGACCTCTGCAGTCCTCAGTGGCTTTGTCTATAGAATAGAGACAATATTTTCCATCCCAGAATTGTGATGATTCAATGGTTCTGCTTCTAACATGAAGGCTGATCTTCTATGTGTTTGTCTTAGTTATGGTTTTATTGCTGTGAAGGGATACCATGACCTCAACAACTCTTACAAAGAGAAACATTTAATTGGGGCTGGCTTACAGTTCAGCCCACTAAACTCAGAGGTTTAGTCAATTATTGTCATGGTGGGAAGCACGGTGGGGTGAAGGCAGACATGATGCTGGAGAAGGAGCTGAGAGTTCTACATCTGGATCATCAGGCAGCAGGAAGAGACAGTGACACATTGGCCAGGCTTGAGCTTCCGAGACCTCAAAGCCCACCCCTTAGTGACACACTTCCTCCAACAAAGCAACACCCACTCCAACAAGGCCACGCCTCCTAATAATGATAATTCCCTAGGAGCCTGTGGGAGCCATTTTTTTATTTGAACTACCAGAGTACTCCTTCTACTTGTTCGTGTATTTCTCCTTTTGCTTTTAAATGAACATTTTACTCTTAGGGCCAGACTCATTATCAGTACCACCATCACTTTGAGCTGTCTTGAGTACTTCACTCTCCTCACCTGCATCAACAAGTTCTGGGCAGGAAAGGAGGTTTTTTTTTTTTCCTGCACCTGTTCTTTTAGTCTTTGTCTCAAGCTCAGCCACAATCTGTGTGTTCCTGAGATTGATTTGGGGAAGGAAATTGCATTTGCTCAAAGCAGTTAATAGGGCCTCTGTGACTCATCTTCCTCCCAGCGTACTCTGACTCCACAGTGGGTGGAATGGCCTGAAGGGAACCTTGAGAGGCTTTCACTGTCGTCACTAATTCTGTGCCTTTCCCTTGGAATGCTCTCTCATCTGTCTCCATGACCACAGTCAGATGCACTGAGGCACAGTGGGCTCTGGGTCCTGTTCCCCACCCCCACCCCCGCCAGGAGAGGTCATTCTTTGCTCTTCCTTCCCGTCAGTGGTGACTTTAGGTATAGACACCCAAAAGACTAGACAGCACTATGTGTCTTGGTAAGCCACACTCCCTCTCCACACATTTTAGTCCTGATTAGTGGAGAAATTTACAGTTTGTTTTCACACCTTCTCTCTATGACTTGCCAGCTTCCATTTATAGCAGAGTCTCCAAATTTTCTCTACGAGGAGAGTATCAGCCAGACGTCAATGATCCTGCAGTTTTTCATTGTTTTTGTTTCCATAGTTTCCCTCGGGGCCCCGATACTAGCTTCACATTTTTTCATGGTACTATATGTTTCCTTCTGAACCACACTGGAAAAAAATGTTCAGAGCAGAAGACCCAGTTGTAACGTCCTCGAGTAGGGGGCGCTGGGTCCAGTCCCCAGTACCACATAAACCAGGCAAGGTGGCCTACATCTGCAATCCCAGCACTTAGGAAGTGGAGACAGGACGATCAGAAGTCCAAGCTTGGCTACATATTGAGTTCAAGGCCAGCGTGGCCTACCTAAGACCTTGTCTCAGAAACAACAGTGGACAGCTGGGCTTGGTGCCTCCTGCCTGTAAACCAGCCCTTGGGAGGTTGAAAAAGGAGGACCATGAGTTTAAGGCTAGCTTGGACTAGAGAGAGAGAACCTGTCTCTGAATAAATAGCCACTAGATAGTTACCTCCCTCCCATTAGATTCCCCAGCAGTTTGATAAGCCGTCCATTGTCTGACACAGGAAACATCCATTTCTCCCTTGCCTGGTACCCCAGTTTATCACTCACTCTAGTGCTATTAGGTTTAGACACTCTGCTGTCCTCTGTGGGGAAGGACTGGTTACCAGTGACTCATAGTCATGCTCTGCCAGAGAGTGTCATTCTCCACAGTGGCAGCGGAGGAGGTAGCAGAGTGCTAGTTGTGGTAGTGAGGTAATAGTAGCAGCCCCAGCCACAGCGCAGCTCAGGGGCAGAGCCGCTGCACGAGTACTGGGGATACTGAGCACTTAATGGAGGCCCAGGATTAGGTCTCAACACCCTTACCCGTGAGTGCGTTCAGTTCTCACCATGACCCCGAGACAGATAACATTTTCTAGTGTCTACATTTTACAGATGAGGACATTGAGTCTTAATGAGGGAATGAGAAAGTCAGCACTTCCCAGGTGGAAGTCTGCAGAGCTGGGACACAGATTCACCTTGACTGCCAGGTCCACAGTAGCCCGGACTATCCCTCCCATAGGGGTCTCCTGAGTGTAGAGAGGGAGGATGCTGCTTCAGCAGCCTGTGTGTACCTGAAGGGGATTCTGAGGCAGCTTGAATATTTAAATGATGTTTCAGCCATGTACAAATCTGCTTCTCTGCCAATATCTGCATTCCCCAGAAATGTAATAAAATCCTGTCTCTGCTCCATCTCCAAACACCAGCCCCCAGCCCCACTAGTGACATCTCAAGTCCTGTACACTGAAGAAACAAGATTCAGATGGAAAAGTGCGGGCACAAGGTTGAGCAGGGTTCTCTAATAAAGACACTGCGCATCACACATCCGCTGCTGCTGTTGCTATGGTGACAGCCACAATTTCTCCCAGACAGCTTGGGTCTGCAGGGAGGGTGGACCCTGAGGGAACAAGTGGATTTCTCCAACCTGTCAGACCCTGTCACCTTTCCTCTTTCCCTCACCTCTCCCACTCCTACCAGTCCCCACACTTCCTTCCATGAGCTGACAGGGGCCCATGGCACCCCCAGGCCATCATAATTAGCATCTGGCTGGGAGCCCAGAGTTCTGGCAGCACATTCCTCACTTCCCTTGCCAGCCAATCTCCTTTCCCCAGCATCCCTTCAACAGCACTGCAGCAGCTGTGTGCAGACAGCCGCAGCACCAAGGTCACCGCGGCACCAGCAATGACGAAGCATCCCCTTCCTCCCTGGGTGGGCATGGCATCAGCTGATGCTTCGATGTCGTCTGAGCCGTTTGGAAGTTATAACCTTATGGTTCTGGAAAAATAAGCTACCCTTAGGAGGATAAAGAAGGCTAAACTCTTAGTTCTTGGAGGGGTTAAGAGAGTTATTCATCTGGCTGAGAGTCACCAATTAGGTTTGGGGAGAGGGGCAAAATCAAGGGTAAAATACCCAAGAAGGTCGAGGAAGTGATCAAAAGTCCATGTGTCACCATGCCTTGGAGTTTAAGGGACTAAAGATGGCGGTGGCAATCACAGCCAAAGAGAGCTGGTTGTTATGGTGACAACAGCGACGATTACGGAAGCTGTGTTCCGGGAACTGTACTGAGCACTTTACAAGTGTTATGGCGTAGAGTCCTCACACTGACTTCGAATGTAGAAACTGCATGGAGCTACTCTGTTTATTTTCCAGAAGGGAAACAAGGCTGGGGAAAAGTTAGCTCTCCCTCCCGAGCAAGCGATCAGATAGGCCCTATAAACACGCTCTACATGGAGACTCCTCTAGAGTCTTCCAAATCTAGTGTTATTTACTAATGAGTATACAAAATACAGGAAGAAAAAAATGTTAAGAGACATAAACTTGGTTTCCAGTACCATATTGTAGCCTTACTAGAAGAACTGAAACAGCCATAAAAGAAATGAGGGATACTTGGTAAAGTTGGAGGAAGAACTCCACAGTAAGACAGCATCAGGAAGTCATGGGGACCTCCCTTTGACTGTGGTTCTGGTGTTGTGCTTTTGTAGGAGAATATTATTTCTAGGTGACACAAGTCAGAATATCTAGGGGAGATACACAAAGCCTTTAAATTACTGGTACATATGATGGTGTATTACAGACCAATCCAGGCACATACATCTTGTAGAGCAAGTAGAGCAAAATATTGACAATGATTGAATCTAGGAAGCTTGAAATGATGGACCATGGTGGAGTGCTGGTGGGAGCGCGACCATGAATCCCAGCATAACTAGCCTGTGTCCCAGATAATCATATATTTCAATATCAAAAGCTTGGATGTGGAGCCAGTCAGATGGCTAAGTGTTGCTCGACCTGCTGACCTCTGAGAATTCATGTAAAGGTGAAAAGAGAAAACTAACTCCACAGTGTGCTCTCTCTCTCTCTCTCTCTCTCTCTCACACACACACACACACACACATAAATAAATAAATAAATAAATAAATAAATAAATAAATTACTAAAAAGGTGGATACCCCTGAATGGTGAGTTATCAATACTATATCACCATATAGGCTGTCCCAGCATTTTTCTCTCAGCTTTCTGCATGGATGAAAATGTTCCTAAAAAAGAGTGAGAAAAAGAAGCTAGGAAAGACAGGTTTGGTGGCATGCCAAAGCTCAAGGTCGCACAGCTGGTGTTTCAGAATGAACTCACACCTCAGTCATCAGGCTTCAAAGCTCTTCCCAGAGAGAGGCCTGCCCGTTCTGTGTGGAGAGGAGCCTCGGGTTATAGCAGTATCGAAAGGAGAGATGGGGGAGGGACAAGCAGCAAATCCATTCAAAGCTCCCAAAGCCTTGATGTCAGGGCTTTTATAAACGCTCACCTTCCAATAGAAGACCATCTCAAGCCTGATGTTTGTAAATATCTACTTTTTATTTCTAACTTAGGATTCAAACTTCTATTAGTAGGGCTGAGCACAGTGTTGCTTAGCTACAGAGCACGTACGTGCTCATAGAACCTAAGGCCCTGGGTTTAATTGCTTGGCACTGAAGAATAAAATAAATAAATGTAGTATTAAGTGATACTAGTAACCTTAGTCTGGAGCCCCTTAGAAAGGGGCCTGGAGAGGGACGGAGCATGGAATTCAGATGGAAGTGGCATATCCTTCCCCCATTACTGCAACAGAATTATGCAGAAACGCAGAAAAGGTCCTCAAAGTATTGATTGCAATGGATGGTGAGATTTCATAAACCAACCCTTGCAAGCACTATTTATTCTCTTAAAATACCCACCCCACCCTGCCCGCATACAGTCATCGTGCTCTTAAATCTGCATAAGCATGTGAAAACAGTTTCCTCGGGCTGAAGAGATGGCTCAGCGGTTAAGAGCACCGACTGCTCTTCCAAAAGTCCTGAGTTCAAATCCCAGCAATCACATGGTGGCTCACAACCATCCATAACAAGACCTGACTCCTTTTGGAGTGTCTGAAGACAGCTACAGTGTACTTACATATAATAAATAAATAAATCTTTAAAAAAAAAAAAAAGAAAACAGTTTCCTCATACAGGGTCACAAGAAACAGTAACGGAAGGGAAGCTAACACAACCCAATTTCTTCCACCAACAGTACAGACTCCATGCAGTTTTCTGAGTCTCCAAGAGGAAAAAGGAAGCAAAGAAACAGCAAGTCTGCAGGCGGACACACACACACATACACACACACACACACACACACACACACACACTCAGACACACATACAGGAACACACATACATGATATATTAGAATAGGCAGAAGTGTACAGAGAGATGGCTTTGCAGCCAAGAAACTTCACTTTTCAGCAGAGATCATCACAAAAAGCCACGGATGTTGCTCAGATGTATCTCAAAATACAGAGAGCAACTAAGTGAGGGATGCCAACCCCAAAGGATATATGTGCAGTACAATCCCTTCACCTAAGGATACAATTTACCTAAGGCCCAGGGAACATCTCAGAAGAGGAGGCAGAAAGATAGTAAGAGTCAAGCCGGGCAGTGGTGGTGCATTGGGAGGCAGAGGCCCGCAGATTTCTGAGTTTGAGGCCAGCCTGGTCTACAGAGTGAGTTCTAGGACAGCCAGGCTATACAGAGAAACCCTGTCTTGAAAAACCAAAAAAAAAAAAAAAAAAGATAGTAAGATCAAGGACCATGAAGGCTGTTGTGGGATTGTGTCTATTAGAAATGACTTGGGGAGAGGGGTGTGCGCGGGGACCAGGGGTGCTGGAGAGATGGCTCAGCGGTTAAGAAAGCACTGACTGCTCTTCCAAAGGTCCTGAGTTCAAATCCCAGCAGCCATATGGTGCACAACCATCCATAACGAGGTATGACACCCTCTTCAGGTGTGTCTGAAGACAGCTACAGTGTACTGACATGTAATAATAAATAAATCTTTGGCCCAGAGCGAGCAGAGGTCCAGAGTTCAATTCCCAGCAAACACATGATGTCTTACAACCATCTGTACAGCTACAGTATACTCATATACATAAAATAAATCTTTAAGAAAGAAAGAGAGAGAGAGAGAGAGAAAGAAGTGACAGGGAAGCTACACTCGTGACACCACAACAATATGACTGCCTAGGCAAGACCTGAGCATTCAGAACAATAATAGACTCTACAGGAGAAGCAGAAGCCCCAGGAGGCCCAGGAGCTAATGACTGAGAGGGGAATTGGTCTCCTCCAGGACGAATCCCCTAATTGGTTATCCAATATCATGTGATCAGCCCTGAAATCACATACATAGAAGCTATACTAAACAGATTCAACAGATTGTATTTATATATTCATGCACGTGTAACAATAATAAAGAAAAAGAGAGAAAGTAAGGGGGGTAGGCAGAGACTGGAGAGAGGAAAGAGAAGGGGCCCATGATAGAACTACGTTTTAATTAAAAATTTAAAATTACTAAGAAAACAAGGTGGGTTGGACCTCTGCTTTTCACATACACAGAGGAGGACAAGGAGGAGGGAGGACAGGGGAGTTCTTTCGGCTCTGAACATTAAGTCTGGGAACTCGCACCATCTGCTGTCTGTGCCCTGGGAGCCTCCGCCTCACCGTCCACTGGACATTATGTTACTTCCTGTCCCAGAGCCCAGGAGGACAGGCCACCCTCAGCTTTTCTCTCTTGATCACCTGGCCTAATGGAACTATGCATTAGGAGCAAATCAAAGAGGAAAGGCTGGCAGCCTTTCAGACACTAGATGCTTCCGGGAAGGACATTTCATTTAGATAATGCCTCCTATCCCGGGCATGTGTCCACAGGATGTAAACACTCAACCATGGTCTGTGCTCCTCTCTCCATCCTTGGCTCTCAATGGTTCTGCTTTCATCTTCCCACTCCCTTCTCTGCAGCTCCTCTCAGCAGGCAGTGACCTCCTTTTTTGTACCAGTGGAGACACACCGGGTTCCTGAGGGCTTTTTTCAATTTACTCAGTCATTATTTTCTCTACCAGGTCCCTTCACAGAATCCATGACACCCTTCTAGACTCTGCGTCCTCCTTGGTCTTCTTTCTTCCTCGTCTCTTTCCTCTTTCCCATCCATTATAGATTCCTAGTTTCTACGCTCTGCAAGCCTTCTTCTCTTTCTGCATTCACTGGGATGGCTTTAAGAGTGACCGCCACATCTCTGACTTTTTTACTGTGAGGTGACATCAGTGCCCAAGTCCTCCATTACTGGCCACTCAGCTCCTGAATAGATCACCTGGTAGCCTGTTGATTCTTTAAATTCTCCTTATTTCCATCCTGAGAGTTGAACCTAGTACCTTGCGCAGGCAGTCACTGTACCACTGAGCTACAACTCCATCTCTGTATAGCCCTGGCTGTCCTGGAACTCACTCTGTAGACCAGGCTGGCCTTGAACTCAGAAATCCACCTGCCTCTGCCTCTGCCTCCCAAGTGCTGGGATTAAAGGCGTGCGCCACCACCGCCCGGCTCAACTCCAGACTTTTAAACAAATGGTTTGTTCATGTTTTGTTTGTTTATTGAGACAGGTCTTACCACATATCCTGGATGGTTTAGAACTCACTATGTAGACCTGGCTGGACTTGAACTCACAGAGATCTGCCTGTCTCTGCCTTCTGAGTACTGGGATTAAAGGTGTGTGATACTGTGCCTGGTCCTGGGTTTTGTTTTGTTGTTTCTCGGGGGTTTTACTTGTTTTTGTTTGTGTGTTTGGTTGGTTGGTTCTTTTTAAAGTTAGGGTCTCACTAAGTTATCCAGGCTGGTCTTAAACTCTCTCTGTAGGTCAGCATGGTCCTTACATTTCTGATCCTCTTCCCACTGCCTCCTAAGTAGCTGGGATGGTGGGCCAGTGCCCATGTGGATTCCTTAAACTCAACATAGGCTTGTCAGCTTTCACTAGATCTATTCTCCTTCCAACTTCCTTCCTGTCAAGAAAAGCACTAGATAGAATCTACCAGCTGCCCAACCTTGAGCCTGGGAGTTTGGCCCCCAAGTGTTCCCTTGCGATAACTCGCGCATGTCTGCTTAGCCACAGACTGAAGGGTCTGCCTGTAAATCACCTGGGGACTGTGAGGTTTCGCCTGTTGTGCTCTTAGCTCTTTCATGGCCTCCGCTCAACTCTACCATGCTGCCGACTTCAAGGGGGCTTGAGATGTTCCTGTTCTATTTGCCATTTTATTGCTGATATATAAACATGATGCCAGGGTGGCAATCAGGTATTCCACACGGATTTGTTGAATTAATAATATCTTGTCTGTCAGCTCCTGCGTTGGGCTGAAGGCGCCTCTTCCACTGTCCCCTCCACACTCACTGTTCAGACCCACTTTCGGACGTCGTATTTAGCTTTGTAGAGATGTATAAATAGCCTGGCTGGCCTGGGAGTTGATTTGTATACTGACGTGGCCTCTAACTCACAGAGATCTACCTGCTTCTGCCTCCTGAGTGCTCGAATTAAATATTGCTTTATTGTTTGGTTTTTTTTTTAAGATTTTTTTTTTTTTTTTTATGTGCATGAGCACACTGTAGCTGTACAGATGGCTGTGAGCTATCATGTGTGTGGCTGCTGGGAATTGAACTCAAGACCTCTACGGGCCCCACTCGCTCCAGTGCAATTCACTGTAGCTGTCTTCAGACGCACCAGAAGAGGGCATCAAATCTCATTACGGGTGGTTGTGAGCCACCCTGTGGTTGGTGGGATCCGAACTCAGGACCTTCGGAAGAGCAGTCAGTGCCCTTACCTGCTGAGCCATCTTGCCAGCCCCTGTTTGTTTCCTTTTTGAGGCAGAGCCTCATTTTGTAGCCTTGGCTGGCCTAGAACTCATTATGTAGATCAGGCTGGCCTTGAACTCATAGAGACCTGCCTGCCTCCTGAGTATTGAGATTAAAGTGTGCACCACCACCCCGGGCATGTCTCCCCTAGTGATTACTTTCTGTTATTCATGCCCCTTATAAAGTCTCTGCCTCTTTAATGTGGGAGAGAGTAAATCACCTCTCATTAACAAAATTGGCCCAAATGATGAAATTCTGTGTTCCTCCTTGGTTCTCTGCTTTTACCCTGGCTCTCTTTGAGGCAACTCCTCTGTTCCTCTGTAACCTATGGAGAGGGCCATGTGTCAAAGAACAGAGGAAGAGCCTACAACTGGCACCCTGAAAGGAAGTCTGCCAAAGACTGTGAGTTAGCCTGGAGAAAAATCTCCCTGACCCAAGCTGGGTGAGACCACAGGCCTGACACATACCTGGCCATAACCTTGGGAGAAGGTGGAATGACATATATTTGATGTCTTGAGCTATTGAATTGTGGGGTAACTTGTTATAAAGCAATGGGCCATTGTATAGCAATTGTGTATAGTATAATATAATACACAGTTTATTGCTGTAAAAGCTAAGCTTTCTGATACTCCATGGCAAACTGTGGCACATGCACACAATGAAATACTGGAAGATAACTAGGAGACACCACTTCTATGAAAAGGTCTTCAGGACAGTGGAATTTGTTTTGTGTTTGGTCCTAGGGATCGGATCCAGAGCTTTATACACATTATACCTCCTAAGCTCGTGCTGTGCCATTGCCTTGGTGTGGCTTACTGAAGGTAAATTTTGATCCCCAGAGCCTGGGAAGATAAATGGACTTTTTAACTTCCTGTTCTGGAATCTGTAATTTACTTCTATTAATGAGATAAGACATCTTCTATTGGTATGGATATGCAAATACTTAATTTATCTCCCCACCCCCAAATTCCTTGTCTCAGGACAGAATCTCACTAAGTAGTTCAGACTAGCCTGGAACTCCTTGTAGCCAAACGTATGATTCTCCCGTCTAGCCCTGTAAATGTGGGATTTTAGGCTTGTACACTTGTTATCTTTTCATCTATCAGTAATCCAGCTGTTATCAGTAATCCAGCTGTTAGATGGAAGCTGGGGAGAAGGAGCCTGTATTAGACTTGTGTACAGCTTTATCTTTGGAGCTTAGAAAGCTTACAAGTTACTGAACACTCACGTTGTGGGGTAGGAGAGATGCTCAGTGGATAATGGTGCATGCCACCATCCCTAAGGATTTAAGTTCTATCCTTAGGACCCACAAGGTAGAGAGAACAGACTTCTCAAAGTTGTTCTCCAGCCTCTATACTCCTGCCATGGCATGTACATATACATACATGGGCATACATACATACATACACATACATACAATACATACATACTGGGATGTTGCTTAGCAGTAGAACATTTGCTTAGTTAGGGTTAGGACTTTTTTGAGTGCCAACTCTGCCACGCTTAGCCCTTAAAATGGTTCAGTTAAATTTTAATTAGATTTATTTACTTTATTTTATGGGTGTACAAGTATTTTGCTTGTATGTATGTATATGTACCATATGAGTACTCAGTGGTCAAAAGAGAGTGTTGGATCCCCTGGAACTGGAGTAACAGATAGATGGTTGTGAACCTGGGGTTCTGAACTGGGAACTGATCCTGGGTCCTCTTCAAGAGCAACACATGCCCATCTCTCCAGGTCCACGGTTGAATTAGTTTAACTAGCCAACCACTGTCAGATACATACTGTCACCCCAGTACTCACCAATAGGATTATTATCCTTGAGATGAATTCCTAAAGATTAAGTTACTGGGTCAAAGGGACCCAGCTGTTGAAATACATTGCCAAATCCCTGTATACTATACCTGTGCTTTTACCCACCAACATGTGAAAGCACCTCTGTCTATCTCTAGGGAATAGGAAAGTGATGTGTTTTGATGGCATATTCAACTGTAGATACTGTGGAAAGGAACTGGGGCGCTGTAGTTTGGAGGAGCTGGACAGAAGTCATGGAGTCTCCCAGATGTGCTTGGCTAAGGAATTTCAGTGGGAAGTACTTCAGTAAGACTCCAGCAGGACAGAGGAGGTGGGCTTTAATTTGGTCACATAAGGAGCACTACATGGAAGGAAATTTTCCAAAGAGAGGATGAAGTGAAAGAAACCCAAGAGGATCCGAGGCTAAGAACAGTGAGCTTTTATAGCAGATGGAGCTGGAGAAGCCAGGAGCAGCAGTGGCCTCTCTAACAGACTGAGGTACAGACTGAGGTACGGAAGGCCACGTGGGTAGCACAGGCATCTTTAGAGGAGGAGGTATCCATAGTTATAGGGGCCTAGAATATAGGTCAAACCTGCTCCACTCACTCCTATCCTCCAGGGTTTCTATTCATCAAAACCAATAGAAAGCCATGCTGCTCTTGAACAAACCTCTCAAACTCCCAAGATGTAGGGCTTATAATATCCACTAAGTGTTGTGTAAACGTATCATTAAGTTTAATCCTTCCTATAATCCTTACCTGCCAAAGATAAACTGAGGGCACAGGGACGTTGCTGAGTTTGACTAAAGTCATGCTGTGATTTTGCAGCCTCCAAAGCTCCATGTTCTTAAGTTCCCAGGGGGCAGGCCTAAGGTGGTCATATTCTTGGAGAGACAGGTAAGAAACATATGACAGGCCAAAATATCAATACTACCAAAAACTTGATGAACAATGAGTTCTATTGGCATTATTTACAGGAATATAGGCAAGGGGTTACTTAAAAGAGCATAAATGACAAGTGCATAACCAAGGCACAATGTAACATAGGTAACAGCTTATAAAAGCAAGAAACCTGAGGTATACCACACAATCTGCAGGCAGTTCAACAGGCTGGAGAATGACATGGCTACTGTTTTATTGCTGTGAAGAGACACCATGACCAAGGCAACTCTTATAAAAGAAAGCATTTTACTGAGGCTTGCTTACCGTTTCAGAGGTTTAGTTCTTATTGTGTCGAGGAGCATGGTGACATATAGGCAGACCTGGGGCTGATGAAGCAGCTGGGAGTTCTACATCTGGATCCACATGCAGCAGGAAGAGAGAGCTGCTGAGACTGGTTGAGGATTTTGAAACCCCTAAGCCCACCCCCAGTGACTCACTTCCTCCAACAAGGCCACACCTCCTAATCCCTTTCAAGTCGTGCCACTCCCTGGTGACCAAGCATTCAAATATATAACCCTATGGGGGACATTCTTATCAAAACCACCACAGAGAGTGTCCTTTCCAGGTAGCTCAGTTATTCCTGAGCCTCTTCCAGGAAGTTTGGTTGCCCTTAGAGTGTCTCTTTATAGTTCTTACAGCTTATATAAGCTTGGGGGACTTGGGGGGGGG
>JADRCD010158734.1:9982-45954 GCA_019843815.1 Montemys delectorum
TACACACACACACACACACACACAGAGAGAGAGAGAGAGAGAGAGAGAGAGAGGGGGGAGAGAGAGAGAGAGAGAGAGAGAGAGAGAGAGAGAGAGAGAGAGAGAGAGAGAGAGATGCATTCTCCATGTGATATTTTTTCTTTTTAAATGTTTATATGTGTGAGTGCTATTTTCCTTCTGGTTATGCTGTGTGTAGCCACTATATTTATGTCTTTTCTTTTTACTTGGATAAATGTAATTTGTAATTTTGTTTTCTTTTTCTTGATATAAAACTTAAGAACTCCAAATTTATCCATATTAACCACTTTCAAGTGTTTAGTTCAGTGGTTTGCAGCAGCTTCCCAGTGTTGTGTATCTATCAGTACTCAGTCCAGGACATCTTCATCATCCTGCAAAGAAAAATGGTCTCCATTAAGCTGCTATGCCCCATTTCTTCCTCCTCTGCTGCCTGAGACTACTAATCTTTCCCTGTGGTTTTTCCTAATCTAGAGATTTTATACAAATGTAATCATGCAATAAGAAACATTTACACCTGGCTTCTTTCATTAGAACATTCTTAAGCTTCATCCCTGAGGTAGCATGTGTCAGAAACATTCCTCTTTAATTTTTGAAGAAATCTTGGACTAGGTTTTTGTGTCTCCAGGTTTAATACTGGGCAGTTATGAGGGTTCTTGTGGATATACCTTTGTTCAGTGGTCCTTTTTTCTCTCTCAGTATCCCATATTGGCTAGGCTCTTTGAAGTTATTTTTATCTGTAGATCCACAGACTCCCATGCACAGGTAGAGGCTAAAAACTTGCACAATATGTTTTGTAGATTTACAGAAAACTTGTCTTTCATGGCTTCTTATTGTTTCCTTTACAACCTTGATTGACACTAAAATGTAAATGAAGGGCCCCCATAATGTTCAGCTTGGGAGAAAAAGAATACTTTGCACCAGACTTTCTCCAACAAAGACAATTGAAGACAGCTTCATCACAAGGTTCGACACATTATCAAGTAAAAGGGTACTTGGAGAGGGAACCATGAAATTAAAATAACATATGACATAAAAGTTATAAGAAGGAAATATTTCCAAATTGTCATGTCATATTTTTCTGCAAAATATGTTAGAATTCCTTCTAAAACTAATTGTAATCTCCAGCTTAGATGATGTGACCCCCTTTCTCTCCCAAACACAATATATATGCAACCACCACCATATCCCTTAGGTAACACTGTTACAAAGGGAGAGGGTCTGGGAGAACGTTTCCTATGACATTCCAATAGATTCATTTCTGACCACTTTAAAGCTTTGAGATCATGTCCTGCTGTCTTTTACTTACTCTAGTGGCCTTGAAGTCACATGCCCTCTGCTGACCAATTCTTGCAGCTATGGCATCTGGTAATGTTTTTTCCTGTACTTGTCTGCAAGAATTTCCTCAAATATAATGTCAAATTAAAATTATTTTCAATATATGTTGGTAAAATTAAATAATTTAAAATTTCCAGTTAAATAGTATAGATTTCATACTGCTTTATGAACACTGAAACTAAAAAGAAAAATAAGAAGGAATAAACAAAATCTAAATTAGGGGCTGGGGAGATGTCTCAGTGGTTATAAAGCTTTGCTGTTTCTGGAGAGGACCAAGGATCAATTTCCATCACTCACAAAGAGAGTTTACTATTGTGTGCTACTTTTGTCCTTTTGGGACACCAGGCATACATAAAGTGTATAGACATGCGTGCAGGCAAAACTTTTATACACATAAAAATAAATATTAAAAAAATCTACATTAGAAAATCATTCCTGAGCATGTCCTTAGAGAGAAAGTTTATGAATCCTACTCTACCACTCCTTGCAGGTAGGTAAGGCACAGAGCTTCTGTGCATCATTGGTGAACAAGGCCATGATATTGATGACAGTGTGTGGGGGTCAGGAGGAGAGATACTTGGGGAAAGATGCTGAGTAGCATGGATCACTAAAGCAGCAATCTGTCTCAAGTCAATTTCATGTTGCCAGCAGCAGTGTGGTGAGGTTTCAAAGTAATCCTTAGGGCTATGCTTTCAAGTTCCTGTTGCACTGCACAGATGATCCTGAACCCAAATACGGATCCTGAAGTATTGGGTACAGTATTATCAGCCTTTGGGAGGTAATAGGGAAGAAGATAAAAGAACATCAAGGGAAGGCAAATCAACACTTGTTGGACAAATACAATTTTCCCTTGGTTATCCTTCTGTCTGCTACAGCCTGCCACCTCATAGTCAATGCTAACTATGCAAACAATCTCACACTGAGTGCATCTGATTAGGAGACAGTTTAGAGCTATTATATCCAATATTTCAGTGCACATGGGTTAAATGATTGTATTTTTTTTTTCAAAAAAAAGCAAACAAATATTGTTTTTCCTTTAGTTATGATAGAATTATAACAGGACAAAATTCTTGATTATTTTCTGTCTTGTTTTTCTGAAATCAAAAAAACGTAGATGTTTGTGTAAATCAGTAAAAAAAAAAAAGTGTCTCATGATGTAAACTCTAGAAACAAAAGATATGTGAACTCATTAAACAGACAAAACTAGAGACTAAAGCACATAAGAGGAAAATTAGAAAAAGGGAGAACTAAGTTAATCCGCTTATCTTCCTGTACAAAGCTCAAGTCCAATTGGATCAAAGACCTCCACATAAAACCAGATACAATGAATCTAATAGAAGAGAAAGTGGGGAAAAGCCTCAAACACATGGGCACAGGGGAAATTTTCCTGAACAGAACACCAATGGCTTATGCTCTAAGATCAACAATAGACAAATAGGACCTCATAAAATTGTAAAGCTTCAGTAAGGCAAAGGACACTGTCGATAGGACAAAACGGCAACCAACAAATTGGGAAAAGATCGTTACCACTCCCATATCTGATAGTGGGAAAATATCCAAAATATCCAAAGAACTCAAGAAATTAGACTCTGGAGAACCAAATAACTCTGTTACAAATGGGCAATAGAGCTAAACAGAGAATTTTCAACTGAGGAAAGTCAAATAGCAGAGAAGCAACTAAAGAAATGTTCAACATCTTTAGTCATCAGATTTCACCTCACACCAATCAGAATGGCTAAAATCAAAGACTCAGGTGACAGCAGATGCTGGTGAGGATGTGCAGAAAGAGGAACACCCCTCCATTACTGGTGGGAATGCAAGCTGATATAACTACTCTGGAAACCAGTCTGGCGGTTCCTCAGAAAACTGGACATAGACTACCTAAAGATGCAGCAATACCCTTCCTGGGCAAATATCCAGAAGATGCTCCAACATGTAATAGGGACACATGCTCCACTATGTTCATAGCAGCCATGTTTATAATAGAGAAAAGCTGGAAGCAACACAGACATCCTTCAACATAGGAATGTTTACAGAAAATGTGGTACGTTTAGACAATGGAGTGTTAATCAGCTATTAAAAAACAATGACTGGTTGACTTTCTAAGGCAGGACCAGCCAGGAGGCACAGGTCTCACAAGTCGCAGGGCAGCCTGGTCAGGATCATTTCTACCTCAGACCATACCTATGAGGGAAAACAGACCCACATCCCTCTCTGCACCTTTCATGCAGGTGGAGATCCTGTCTCCAGGGTGTGGTATGAACCCAGGACTCAGGACAGACAACTGATCCACAACCATCTGCACCTGGGATTTACCAGAGGAGAGCTAATCTCCCACAAGTACTGACACAGGCTTACAGACCCACAGGAGGAACAAGTTCTTCTCAGAGACAACAAGAACACCAAACACCAGAGATCAACAGATGGCAAAAGGCAAATGCAAGAATCCTACCAACAGAAACCAAGACTACTTGGCTTCACTAGAACCTAGTACTCCCCCCACAGAAAGTCCTGGATATCCCAAAACACCAGAAAGACAAGATTTGGATCTAAAATCATATCTCAAGATGGTGCTAGAGGAATTTAAGGAGGACATGAATAACTCCCTTCTAGAAATACAGGAGAACACAGGTAAAGAGGTACAAGCCCTTAAAGAGGAAAGAAAAAAATCCCATAAAGAATTACAGGAGATCACGAGTAAACAAATAGAAGCCCTTAAAGAGTGAACTCAAAAATCCCTTAAGGACTTACAGGAAAACACAAACAAACAGGTGAAGGAATTGAGCAAAAACCATCCAGGACCTGAAAATGGAAGTAGAAACAATTAAGAAATCACAAAGAGACAACTCTGGAGTTAGAAATCTTGGGAAAAAGTCAGGAAACATAGATGCAAGCATCACCAACAGAATACAAGAGATAGAAGAGAGAATCTCAGGGGCAGAAGACACCATAGAAAACATTGACACAACAGTCAAAGAAAATACAAAATGCAAAAAGCTCCTAACCCAAAACATCCAGGAAATCGAGGACACAATGAAAAGACCAAAACTAAGCATAATAGGTATAGAAGAGAGTGAAGACCTCCAACTTAAAGTCCCAGTAAATATCTTCAACAAAATTGTAGAAGAAAACTTCCCTAAAGAAAGAGATGCCCATGAACATATAAGAAGCCTATAGAACTCCAAATAGACTGGACCAGAAAAGAATTTCCTCCCACCACATAATAGTCAAAACACCAAATGCACAAATCAAAGAAAGAATACTAAAAGCAATAAGGGAAAAAGGTCAAGTAGCATATAAAGGCAGGCCTATCAGAATTACACCAGACTTCTCACCAGAGACTATGAAAGCTAGAAGATTCTGGGCAGATGTCATGCAGACCCTAAGAGAACACAAATGCCAGCCCAGACTACTATACTCAGCAAAACTCTCAATCACCATAGATGGAAAAACCAAAGTATTCCATGACAAAACCAAATTCACACAATATATTTCTACAAATCCAGCCCTTCAAAGGGTATTAAATGAAAACTCGAATACATGGAGGGTAACTACATCTCTGAAAAAGCAAAAATGTAATCTTCCAACAAAACTAAAAGAAGATAGGCACATGAATCGAATTCTAGCTCTAACAACAAAAATAACAGGAAGCAACAATTACTTTTCCTTAATATCTATTAATATCAATGGACTCAATTCCCCAATAAAAATCCATAGACTATCAGATTGTGTATATAAACAGGACTCAACAATTTGTTACATACAGGAAACCCACCTCAGTGACAAAGACAGACACTACCTCAGAATAAAAGGCTGGAAAACAATTCTCCAAGTAAATGGTCCCAAGAAAAAAGCTGGAGTAGCCATTATAATATCAAATAAAATCAACTTTCACCCTAAAGTGATCAAAAAAGATAAGGAGGAACACTACATATTCATCAAAGGTATGATCTACCAAGATGAATTCTCAATTCCGAACCTCTATGCTCCAAATCAAAGGGCATCTACATTCATAAAAGAAACTTTACTAAAGCACAAAGCACACATTGCACCCCACACAATAATAGTGGGAGATTTCAACACCCCATTCTCTGTAATGGACAGATCATGGAAACAGAAACTAAACCAGGACACAGTGAGACTAACAGAAGTTATGAAACAGCTGGATTTAACAGATACCTATAGAACTTTTTGTCTTAAAACAAAAGGATATATCTTCTTCTCAGTACTTCATAGTACCTTCTCCAAAATTGACCATATAATTGGTCACAAATCAGGCCTCAACAGATACAAGAAGTTTGAAATAATTTCTTCCACCCTATCAGATCACCATGGACTAAAGCTGCTCCTCAATAACAACATAAACAATAGAATGCCCACATACACATGGAAGCCTAACAACACTCTACTCAATGATAACTTGGTCAAGGAAGAAATAAAGAAAGAAATTAAAGACTTTCTAGAGTTTAATGAAAATGAAGCCACAACATACCCAAACTTGTGGGACACAATGAAAGCTGTCCTAAGAGGAATTGTCCTGCACCTTTCGCTATATGGGGAAGAGCTTCCATTTCGCCAGCGCCACCTGAGGATTTCCTGGAGCCCCCCCCCGCCCCCTACACACACACACACACACGATGGAAGACAATCAGGAGCTGGAGAGAAAAATATCAGGATTGAAGACCTCAATGGCTGAAGATGAGAAGAAGACAGCCCTGGAAATGGTCCAGGCAGCTGGAACAGATAGACAGTGTGTGACATTTGTACTGCACGAGGAGGACCATACACCAGGAAATTGTAGGAAACTCATAGCTTTAAGTGCCTCCAAAAAGAAACTAGAGGGCAATTAGACAGTACACCTGAAAGCACTAGAACAAAAAGAAGCAAATTCACCCAAGAGGAGTCAAAGGCAGGAAATAATCAAACTCAGGGATGAAATCAACCAAATAGAAACAAAAAGAACTATACAAAGAATCAACCAAACCAGAAGCTTGTTCTTTGAGAAAATCAACAAAATAGATAAACCATTAGCTAGACTAACTAGATGATACAGAGACAGTATCCTAATTAACAAGATCAGAAATGAAAAGGGAGACAGAACAACAGACACTGAGGAAATCCAAAAAATCATGAGATCCTATTACAAAAGCCTATACTCAACAACACTGGAAAACTTGGATAAAATGGACAATTTTCTAGACAGATACCAGGTACCAAAATCAAGATCAGATCAATGATCTAAACAGTCCCATATCTGCTCATGAAATAGAAACAGTCATTAATAGTCTCCCAACCACAAAAAGCCCAGGACCAGATGAGTTTAGTGCAGAGTTTTATTAAACTTTCAAAGAAGACCTAATGCCAATACTCCTCAAACTATTCTACAAAATTGAAACTGAAGACACTCTACCCAATTCATTCTATGAAGCCACAATTACTTTTTTACCTAAACCACACAAAGAGCTAATGAAGAAAGAAAACTTCATACCAATTTCCCTTATGAATATTGATGCAAATATATTCAATAGAATTCTTGAAAACTGAATCAAAGAACTCATCAAAATGATCATCCACAATGATCAAGTAGGCTTCATCCTAGGGATGCAGGGATGGTCCAATATACGGAAATCCATCAACGTAATTCACTATATAAACAAACTCAAAAAAAAAAAAAACCATTATGATCACCTCATTAGATGCTGAAAAAGCATTTTACACAATCCAACATCCCTTCATGATTAAAGTCTTGGAGAGATCAGAAATTCAAGGCCCATACTTAAACATAGTAAAAGCAATATACAGAAAACCAGTAGCCAACATCAAACTAAATGGAGAGAAACTTAAAGCAATCCCACTAAAATCAGGGACTAGACAAGGCTGCCCACTCTCTCCCTACCTATTCAATATTGTACTTGAAGTCGTAACCAGAGCAATTAGACAACAAAAAGTCAAATGGATACGAATTAGAAAGGAAGAAGTCGCTGGGCGGTAGTGGCACACGCCTTTAGTCCGAGCACTTGGGAGGCAGAGGCAGGTGGATTTCTGAGTTCAAGGCCAGCCTGGTCTACAGAGTGAGTTCCAGAACAGCCAGGGCTACACAGAGAAACCCTGTCTCAAAAAAAAAAAAAAAAAAAAAAAAAAAAAAAAAAAAAAAAAAAAAAAGAAAAGAAAAGAAAGAAAGGAAGAAAAAAGAAAAAAGAAAGAAAGAAAGAAGTCAAATAATCACTATTTGCAGATGATATGATAGTTTACTTAAGTGACCCCAAAAATTCCACCAGAGAGCTCCTAAACCTGATAAACAACTTCAGCAAAGTAGTTGGATATAAAATTAACTCAAGCAATTCAGAGGCCTTTCTATACACAAAGGATAAACAGGTAGAGGAAGAAATTAGGGAAACAACATCCTTCACAATAGTTACAAATAATATAAAATACCTTGGTGAAACTCTAACTAAGCAAGTAAAAGATCTGTTTGACAAGAACTTCAAGTCTCTGAAGGGGAAAATTGAAGAAGATCTCAGAAAATAGAATGATCTCCCATGTTCATGGATTGGCATGATTAATATAGTAAAAATGGCCATCTTACTGAAGGCAATCTACAGATTCAATGCAATCCCCATCAAAATTCCAACTCAATTCTTCACAGACTTAGAAAGAGCAATTTGCAAATTCATTTGGAACGACAGAAAACTCAGGATAGCCAAAACTATTCTCAACAATAAAGGAACCTCTGGTGGGATCACAACCCCAGACCTTAAGCTGTACTACAGAGCAATGGTGCATGGTAAAAACTGCATGGTATTGGTACAGTGACAGGCAGGTAGATCAATGGAACAGAATTAAAGACCCAGAAATGAACCCACACACCTATGGTCACTTGATCTTTCACAAAGGATATAAAACCATACAGTGGAAAAAAGACAGCATTTTCAACAGATGGTGCTGGCTCAACTGGCAGTCAACATGTAGAAAAATGCAAATCGACCCATTCCTTTCTCCTTGTACAAAGCTCAAGTCCAAGTGGATCAGGGACCTCCACATCAAACCAGATACATTGAAACTAATAGAAAGTAAAGTGGGGAAGAACCTCGAGCAAATAGGCACAGGGGAAAATTTCCTGAAGAGAACCCCAATAGCTTCTGCTCTAAGATCAAGAATTGACAAATGGGACCTCATAAAGTTGTAAAGCTTCTGTGAGGCAAAAGACACTGTCAATAGGACAAAATGGCAAGCAATAAATTGGGAAAACATCTTTACCAATCCTATATCTGATAGCGAGCTAATATCCAATATACAAAGAACTCAAGAAGTCAGACTCCAGAGAACCAAATAACCCTATTAAAAATGGGGTACAGAGCTAAACAAAGAATTCTCAACTGATGAACACCAAATGGCTGAGAAGTACCTAAAGAAATGTTCAACATCCTTAGTCATCAGGGAAATGCAAATCAAAACAACTCTGAGATTCCACCTCACACCAGTCAGATTGGCTAAGGTAAAAAACTCAGGTGACAGCAGATGCTGGAGAGGTTGTAGAGAAAGAGGAACACTCCTTCATTGCTGGTACAATTGCAAGCTGGTACAACCACTCTGGAAATCAGTTTGGCAGTTCCTCTGGAAATTAGACATAGTTCTACTGGAGGACTCAGCTATACCACTCTTGAGCATATACCCAGAAGATGTTCCAACATGTAATAAGGACACATGTTCCACCATGTTCATAGCAGCCTTATTTATATTACCCAGAAACTGGAAACAACCCAGATGTCCCTCAAAAAGGAATGGATACAGAAATTGTGGTACATCTACACAATGGAGTACTAGTCAACTATTAAAAATAATGAATTTATGAAATTCTTAGAGAAATGGATGGATCTGGAGAATATCATCCTGAATGAGGTAACCCAATTACAAAAGAACACATATGGTATGCGCTCTCTGATAAGTAGTTATTAGCCCAGTAGTTCGGAATACAGGATGAACAACCCACAAACCATAAGAAATTCAAGAAGAAGAAAGACCAAAACATGGACATTTCATTCCTTCTTAAAAGGGGAAACAAAATACGCATGGAAGGAGTTGCAGGGACTAACTATGGAGCAGAAACCGAAGGAAGGACAAGCCAGTCTGATATAGCTTTCTCCTGAGAGGCTCTGACAGTACCTGACTAATGCAGAAGTAGAGGCTCACAGCCATCCATTGAACTGAGTACAGGTTCCCCATTGAAGGAGTTAGAGAAAGGACCAAAGGAGCTGAGGGGTTTGCAGCCCCTTAGGACAAACAACAATATGAACTAACTAGTACCCTCTGAGCTCCCAGGGACTCAACCACCAACCAGGGAGTACACATGGTGGGACTGATTGCTCTGGCAGCATGTGTTTAGTAGAGGATTGCAAAGTCAATCATCAATGGGAGGAGAGGCCCTTGGCCCTGTGAAGGTTTTGTGCCCCAGTGTAGGGGAATGCCAGGGCCAATGAGTGGGAGAGGGTGGGGTGGGAAGCAGGGGGATGGGGAGGCAACAGGAGTTTGTTCTTGTTGGTTTTTTTTTGGGGGGGGGGGCGTTGGTCTTTTTTTTTTAGGAGAAACTGGGAAAGCAGAAATTATATGACATGTAAATAAAGAAAATATAAAAATAAAAATAAAAAACAATGACTTCATGAAATTCGCAGGCAAATGGATAGATCTAGAAAATATCATTCTGAGTGAGGTAACCCAATCACAAAAGAACACAAATGGTACTCACTGGTAAGTGGATATTAGGCAAAGAACATAGAATACCTACAATACAATTCAAGGACCACATGAAGCTCAAAAGGAAGGAAGACCAAAGAGTGGATGTTTCAGTCCTACTTAGAAGGGGGAACAATATAATCAAGGAAAGTAGAGAGTAGGAAGGACTTGTGGGGAACAGAGAATGGGGAGGTGAAAAAAAGGGTAAGTATAAGTATAGGAGTAGATGGAGGTATAGGAGTAGTGTCAGGAAATTGAACAGAGGTGTGTAGCAATGGGAGATGAGGAACCGGGGATAGCAACCAGAATGTTCCAGATACCAGGAAAGCAAGAGCCTCCTAGGACCCCATGGGATGACATTAGCTGAAATACCCAACAAACGGGAGGGAGAACCTCTCAAGGAGACCATATTCACAGGTTAGGCATCGCACTGTAGTTGAGGTATGGGTCCACACACCCATCTTCAAAATTTCAACCCAGATTTTCTCCTGTCTAAGGGAAATACAGGGACAAAGAGTGGAGCAGAGACTGAAGGAAAAGCCATCCAAAGAATTCCCCACCTGGGGATCCATCCCACATGCAGACACCAAACCCAGATTCTATTGCGGATGCCAAGAAGTGCTTGCTGACAGAAGCCTGATACAGCTGTCTCCTGAGAGCCTCTGCCAGATCCTGACCAATACAGATGCAAAGCTAGCAGCCATCCATTGGACTGAGCAGTAACCCCAACGGAGGAGTTAAGGGAAGGACTAAAGGATCAGGAGGAGCCTTATCTGGCGTCAGTGGGAGGGGAGGCCTATGTTCTTGTGAAGGCTTGATGCCCCAATGTAGGGGAATGCCAGGGCCCTGAGGAGGGAGTGGGTCTGTGGGTGGGAGAGCAGGGTAAGGGGGATGGGATAGGGATGTTTGCAGGGAGTAAACTAGGAAAGCAGATAGCATTTGAAATGTAAACAAATAAAATATCCAATTTTAAAAAAGAAAAAAGAGGGAAGGATTATAATTTTCACAAAAGCTGGAGAAAGAGAAACCACACCAAAAATTTTGTTGCCTCAAATAGCCCTTACTATTAAAGCACTTGAAACGTAGCCACTCTAAATCAAGATGTTCTATAAACATAAAACTTCATATAAAATGCCAAAAATGTATGAAAAAGAAAATATAAAAATAGTCTATTGGTAACTTTTACACTAAATGCATGTTGGTAGTATTTGAATAAAACCAAACAAAATAAATGATTGAAGTTAATTTCTTTCTATACTAGTAGAAATTATTGTTGGCTATATGAATCTGGTTATTTTTCTGACTGACCAAATTTTTAAAATACTGGATTTGGGTAAAAAAAAATTATGTGAAACAGTTATTTTCATTTAAATGAACTATTTCCAGAGAAAGACAATATTACAGTAAAAAGAACATGGAACATGATATCTGTAAGGACCTCTGCTTTCTTAAATGAACAGGAATTCTCTTTTACAATGAAGAGTAGACAAAGCTACATAGTATAAGAGATTATTATAATAGGCCAGCTAAACAAGAAATAGACTTCCTTCCAGCCAACTAACCCTTAGGAAGCTTTATGAAAGCAAAGCTCTGTGATGGCCGAAGTTAGAAAAGTAGTTTAGTTTAGGAAAAAGAGAGAAGTCTGACTAATTGTCGAGCCAACTTAAAAGCATTGTCTTCCAGTTTATCAATGGTTTGATAAAATTTTGCTAATCTTTTATGAGGCAAATAAATAGAACGTGGATGGTTGTCGTGCGCGCAGGTTTCCTGCCAGCAAGAAATCACGGACAGACACACAGGATCCTTCTGCAGCCATTCCTTATTACATCTTCCAGAGGGCGACCCCCCACACCCCCAAAAGCACTGCTTATATATATCCATGCTCATCTCTGATTGGCTGTTTGCTCATTACCTCATGAGACACCTCGGGATAGGCTGTGACTTGGCGTTTTTTGGCCCTAGCACATGCGCAGATGGGCTTTGACTTAGCGCACTCTGGCCCTAGGCACATGCGCACACTATGTGTTAAGGGGAGAAGAAACCGGCTGCCGGTGCCATCTTGTAATGGAGGCTGCCGGCTAGGGTGTGGCTCTCTACAGATGGTCTGTACCCAGTTGGCAGACTAAACAAGAAGCATCTCTGAGCATCTTACCTATGTAGAATAGTGGTAGGTAAGTTATTCACAACCAAGCAAAGCAAAGTATATAGGAATTTCTTCAGCTATCTATCCTTGATTTCCTGAATTATAGGGCTTTGATAAATTTGTCAAAGTCAAACAGTTACAGAACCTAGATATTGAATGTGTGATAATAGATAGGCTCCTATATGTTGGGGTAACTTTTCTTCACATTGCGTGAAGGCATACCTCTGTATTTTCAATTGTTAGTTCTCTTCTGGCAGAGAGCTAAATGCTGGTAGGATTCTGGTACTGACAGTTCTATTGCTGATCACTGGCCTTATATTTATTTGTACATACTTGTTCTTCCACACATGCTCAGATACTTGACTATCTATGTGTAGAGGCAGTCTACAATTATATCAGATATTTTCTCGCTACTGATTGGTTGTAATAAAGAACTACTGGCCAATAGATTAAGCAGGAAATAGAGGCTTCAACTTCCAGGCCAAGAGAGTGACACAAGGGAAGGAAGCAGAAGCAGAAAACTCAGAGAACCGACATGGAGGGAACAGACACGGGCCACAGCAGAGGAGAGAAAGTCAGAGCTACCAGAGAAAGGTCATAGGCTAGTTAGGTTAAGTTAAAAGTAGCCATGGGAGTACCCAACCAAAATGCCTAAGCTTTAAATGATATTAAAAGTCTCTGTGTCTTGTTTATTCCACTGGCAAGTCTCAAAGTCTTGCTGTACTCATATTTGTGGAAATAAATATATGACAACCCAAGTGAGAAAAATAGCTTTTAATTTTGTTGTTGTTGTTGTTTTGGTTGGTTTGTTTGTTTGTTTTTATAGAAATAAGGCAGCTACTATCACTTGCATTTGAAGACTCAGAGACAACAGAACTAAAGTCCTTCTGAGGAAGAGCACAAAAGATTTAGAAGGTCCTTTGTGGTTGTTGACAGGAGAAAGCTTGTTGGTTACTCTGGTGTTCGGTATACAGTAAGATCAAAATGTATTTGTAAGTAAATAACATCTTTTCTAAGTAAATAACACATATCTACTCTTAGGTCAGCTTTCTTAAGATAATGGAATAGAAGTTCACTAAAGCCCGTGCTCTAACTATAAGTATAAGCTGCTATCAGATAGCTCAAGTATCACTTGTGAAGCATCACAGGAAGGCTGCTTGCACAGTTTTGGCTGGATTTAATGGAAGTGGGGGCAAACTGACAATTTCAGAGTTTTGCTTTCTTTAACAAACACAGAAATATTATAAGAATTGTGTTTCATTTTAATCTCAGGTATGGGATACTAAGCTGCTTCAGATTGTCCACAGCAGGTGACTATGACATGCCTCATGCTCTAGCAGGGGCATGATTCTATGAGCTGCAGATAGTTTCTGTGGTTATGTGACCTCGAGGAGTGGTGACGGTTGCTGTGGGCATAAGGCTTGTTTGTATAATAATGCACATATTTTCATGTTCCTCCTTTGAGGAATGTCCTCTCTGACAAGTTTAATGACTCCATGATAATCAGAGACAGCACATGTCTAAAAATCAAGAGGTTGCAATCATGGGATACTCAAGAGGGACCCTGGGATAAATGACTGAACTGATATACATATTTTTATTTACAAATAAAAATTGGGCTTTTGATCTACATAGGATGAGCTAGAAGGAAGTAAGAGCAGTTTCTTTGAGCTTTTTCTTTTTCTTTTTTGTTGTTGGTATGTGTCTTAGTCAGGGTTTCTATTCCTGCACAAACATCATGACCAAGAAGCAAGTTGGGGAGGAAAGGGTTTATTCAGCTTACTTCCACATGGCTGTTGATCAACAGAGGAAGTCAGGACTAGAACTCAAGCAGGTCAGGAAGCAGGAGCTGATGCAGAGGCCATGGAGAGATGTTTCTTTCTGGCTTGCTTCTCCTGGCTTGCTCAGCCTGCTCTCTTATAGAACCCAAGACTTCCAGCCCAGGGATGGCACTACCCCTTTGATCACTAATTGAGAAAATGCCCCACAGCTAGATCTCATGGAGGCATTTCCCCAACTGAAGCTCACTTCTCTGTGATAACTCCAGCCTGTGTCAAGTTGACACACAAAGCTAGCCAGTACAGTATGTTTCTGAGGAGTTTGGGGGTTTTGTTTTGTTTTGGTTTTTTTTTTTTTTTTTTTTTTTTTTTGGTTGTTGTTGTTTTTGTTTTTGTTTTTGGTCTTTTGTTGTAGTGACAGTGGTTGTTGCTTCTTTGCTTATATTAAATTGTGTTCCATTGAGAGTTGAGCTGTCTGGAGATCTCTAGTGAGCAAACACAGCTCTTTAAGAATTTTCTTCTAACAGAATTTCAGATATGGTTGGAAAATCCATAAATAGTGAACACAATTCTTTTGGAATTTTTTTCATAGCACTTTCGGAATTTTTCTAGCAGAATTTCTGACCAAGTTCTAAGAATCACTTAGTGTTCAAACATAGCTCTTTTAGAATGTTTTCTAGTCACTATCCAGAGAGAACTACTTGAAAACATAACACAGCTTCTTTAGAATTTTTTTCTGGTTTTCTGATTTTGATTGGAAATTCCAAGAATTACTTTTAGAATTTTTCTAACAAGATTTCTGACTTGGCCAGAAAACCAAGAATTTTTATAGTAGCTTTTCTGACTTGGGCTGGAAAATCCATGAGCTATCCAGATAGCTTTTAGAGATTTTTGTAGTAAGAGAGAACCATCCCAAGCAGAAAGAGCTATCTCAAGAAAGAAATATCTCAAGCAGAAAGCTATCTAGACCAGACTACAGAGCCAAGAGCAATCTATAGAGTTATCAAGGGAGCAATCCTAAGCAGAACTCAGGCAGTCAACTTGGACCTACAATTTGATTTTGGGTCATTCTTTTTGCAACCCCAAGCACCCCTTCCACAAGACCTCCAACTAAGTCAAGGTTGTTCCTTGGCAAAAAAGAAGAAAAAGAAGTTACCCTGACAGCTCAGGCCAAACTAGTCCCAAAGAACTTGACATTTTCAGCAACTCATTTCAGTAGTCTAACAATACCATTGCCTTTTTCCTTCCTTCCTTTTTTCTTTCCTATCTAGTGTTAGGGAGTTTAAAGGATGGAAAAGAGGTAGAGAAGATGGAAGAGAGAAAAACTCACAAAATAACAGAAGACATCTATATAGGATTTGCAAATTGAGAGCTCATTGAGAATTGAAAACTTTGCATGACCTCCCCACGCTGACTGATTACCAACTTCTGATTGGGTAAAAAAAAATGCCTACTTCCGATTTAAGGAGAAAAAAGGGGGAAAGCATGGAGATAGAGTTGAGAGTAAGGATATGGAAAGGGTTTGGGGAGGGGAAAATGTGATCTGAGAGTATTTTATAAAAAAATTAATTAAAAACAGAATCATGATATAATTATACTGGGTTTGATAATATGGGAAAGTAAGACTTCTTAAGGAGTTTAAAGGACCACAGGGCACAAGGTATGAACAGATTGACACGATCCATTGAAAAACTTGTGAGTCTTGGAAAGTCTCTTTAATATGCAAGTGTGTTACATGCTTATGTATTTAACACAATAAACATATTTCCAAGTCCAGTTTCAGGACCTGTTTTCACTCAGTAGCTTTGGGTGTAGAATATTGAGAGCACCATCAAATGATAGAGAAGTGAGAAAGAAATCTGGTACTAGAAATGGAAATGAACAGATAGCTACTGAAATGCCATGGATTGCTTTGAACTTGGAAAAAAGCAGAAAATACACAGCATTGTTCTGCATAAGGTAGTTGCAATTGACAAGAGTTTGTGCTTAAATTCTCACTCATCATTGGATGGGAGTAATTCTTCCATCGATCCTTAGGGAGTCACAGGGCTTAAAAGAAAAGGATGTTATCAAGAAACGTCTTTACCACAACAGTGAGTGCTACTGCCACAGGCAGATCTGGAGGAGATACGTTGAGAATTCCAAAAGCATTGACCACAATCTGTCACTGACAATCCTTGAAGTTCAATTTACCCCCTCACTGCTTCTTCAAGTTGATGTTCCATAAAAATTCCTTTAAAAAAGCATGGAAGTCTTACAAGAAAAATAACAGGCACTTCCAACAGAAAGTGTAATGGGGCAAGCTGTAGTTCTCACTGTTGTGGTTGATATTGAGGCTATAATTGACATAGTACATTTCCTCCTGCTTACCAGTCACTCTATTGACTGTAACTACCTTAGGCAGCATTTGTGCTTGTCTCTGAGAATCACAAGTCATGGTTATTACATCCTTGTGTTGGCTTCAGAAGCCCATTGACATTTACTATTAAATGCAAAAGTATTGGGAATTCATGGGAATCTACAATCCCTATGCATATATCTTTCTGTCTTTTACACACAGCACAAATCTCATTTCCTTGTGATAATGAGTTAAGGCTCTATCCTTACAGAAACTCCTTTCATTGCTTATTAATCTAATACCACAAGAAGCTAGAATCACTGGATAAGTTATTGATACTACTACTGTGTCTCCTGATAGAAATGCCCAATGTTACAACCTAAAATAAAAATTAAAACAAAGACAGGACTTTAATCTATCACAGGACACAGAAAACAAAGTTTCCCCAAATAGGTTATTGGGAATTGTGGATAAGGCCACACTGAATTCCATCCCTCCTTGTGTACCATGTATTCTGAGTGTCATAAATATTCATTCCATAATGCTTACTGGTTCAAAGTCATGCAAGTGCCATGCTTACAGGATGGTACTCAAATTTTCTAGGGCTATACTTTGCAGCGCTTTAAAAGGGAAACACAAAGTTCTGCAATGGACCCTGTGTCAAAGTTAAAGGATAACACTGTGTAAACACCATGACAATATGCCTCTGTGAAATTTTCAACTCTAGACCAAAGCAGCTTCATAGGACTGTGAGCAATGTCCCATCCCAAGATTAAAAATAAAAGAGACAGGGATGGAGACACAGCTTGGAAGTAGAATGCAATTTTAGAAAAGAAAGTGAAAGCCTTATGTGCAATCCTCAACAGAGGGGGTAAGGAGAATGAAGGAAGAGAAGAGAAAAAGGGGGAGACTGGAAGAGAAATGCACCCTCTCTGCTTTCAGAGCACATATAAAACAGAAAATAAGCTTGCCCTCCAAATTCACTGCCACTCCCTATATTGTATTTATTCCTCCACTGGTCTTAAAGTTTTTCTATAGATAGTTTTCTTAAATTCTAACCTTGCCCAGACAGGGCTCCAGGGAATTTAGTCATTGACATTTATGATGAGTCTTTTACAGGATGCTCCTTTACCCTGGTTGACTGACTGACTGACCCTTGACCCGTCATCCCTTTCACAGGAAACTTGTTTATAATCACAGACACACTTGTGGCTGTGCATGACCTTTGTAGACCTTATTCATGCCAAGATAGCCTCTTGTTATGACAGCATAAGCAAGAGAAATGTTATAGTATGTCAGTTGGGTAGCACAAGAAAACACAAAATTGATACAATTATGATTGGCATACACAATAGTAAGAAGGGGTACTTGTGAGGGATGACCAGAGAGTCGTAGAAGCATGGCTGCAGAGCTAGCAGATGTGGAGATGAAGGGAGATAGGCCTGGAGGCTGCCTGGTTTACTAAGGTTCAAGGTGGGTTTACTAATAAGAGTTCTCATTAGTTGGTTGACAGAAACCATGAGGTTACACTATGTCTGGAAGGTTATCCCTGGGACACATATAGGCAGGATTATAGAAGTCAGTAGGACAGGTCTAGTAGGCTGTATCTGTCCCAAAGTAAGCTGAGTCTCTGGAAGCAACTACAGAAAGTAAATACCCAAGTCTTTCAGGCTGAGGAACTGAACGTCTGTCAAGGGTTGGTAAAGAGTGCTTCTGAAGTGATGGGAAAACGTGATGTGTACTTTCAAAATTGAATCCAAGACAAAAAAAAATTATGATATGCACCCTACCTTGATTTTTTTCCATCTCCTGTTTATTTGAGTGACAACAAGAAGCAAAGGTAGGTGAAAGGTAATGAAGAACATAAAAGCAACTGTGTCCCTGAGCAAACAAATATTGTGGGCTCATGGTGCAACCTCAGGGGCTCAACATGGCTGATGTTTACTAGGAGAAAATGGAATTTGCCTCTGAGCTGGTCCATTCAAGGAATGCAAACTTGGGCTTTATATATTTAATTCCCATCCATTGTTATCTAAGTGCTTCTCCTCATAACATCAATTCCCTATCTGTCTTGGGCAACACCTGAAGCCCTTAGGTAGAGAAACTATAGGGAAACATTGGCATTTAATGAAATGCTGGTGGTTAAATGTTACATCACCCTAAGTGTGTATAGTAGCTCTTTAACTACTGGAAGGAAAGACACTCAATGCATGAGGCTAACCATTTTTCACATCCCAGTGGCACAGGAAGAGCCCTGAGCTCAATCAACACTAACAGTTGCCAACACACTGAACACATTGTAACCAACATCAATTTATATAGCTGTCAATGATGACTTCAAGCAGAAAGCATGAGGTTTTCAAGGAAAATAAGACCAAACTTGCTGCAAATCAGAGATAATTCTTACAGTTGTAGAAGGGAGGCATACCTATAACATGAGTTTATTTTTTTAAGGTCAAGTCAGTGGAATGGGTTTGTTATAAATCCCTATCTTATGGTTATACGCTTTGCTAATTCCTGAAGGAAAGCCTTTAAATGAAGATCTTTGAAAAGCCCAAATTGGCTTTGTCTTCCATATGGCAAATATAATCCTTACATTAGAATGAAAGCAGCATGCAAAGATATATAATAAACACACAAAATTATTTCTGTGCTTTTAGACAATGATTCTGCCCAAAGAATATGACCCTTCTTATTTAAAACTTCTCAATAGCAAAGAGTATTTTGAGTCATTTTTCAGAAGGGCAAATTTAACATGAAACTCAAGCCAATACCATATGGGAGAATGAAATGAATTAGCATATTATTAATTGCATATCATTAATTTTCAAGGACAACTACAAATTAGAATAACTCATTCATTTATAAAAATGGAGCTTTTGTATGGGGAATATCTTCATGTCTCAGACAGGTTATCCATTTATTACTGTTAAAATATTTCCTCACATTCTCAGTTCTCTGAAGGGTGCTGTAAAATGGGGACAGATGTTGAATGGGAAGAATGAGAATATGTGAGCTGCAAACCTAATACTATAAATCAGGGAGAAAAATAGCAATCAAGAAGCAGAAAAGATTGAAGAAATCCATTGTGCCATGGCTCAAACACCCACTCCAGATACATGCACAAGAGGAAAAATAAGTGTAATGATATCAGTCAGGAGAAAGTAAGAACGTTATAGCAGGCATCTATTTTCATCCCTTCAATTGCCTTCATTATTCAGCAGATGTCAGTGAGGCAAGATTCTCTGCAAAGTCTTATTCCTGAATTGTTTGCAACATACAGACAAAATGCTTAGCTCTGTATTGACTCAGAAGATGTCTTGATCTCTGCCCAGGGCTCTTACAATCTGGTTGAAATAGTCAAAGCAATTCAAACATAAAAATGTCAGCCAAGGAGGTTATTGAATCTCAAGCGGCATGGGGGTGCATGTGATGTTATTAGCTATAACACTTCATTGATGCTAATTAAGCAGAGAAAACTTCCATTTTACCTCTGCTGGCAGTGCAAATCAAAAGGCCACTATTTAAACTATGTTGTTCTGTGACCTCGACATGACATATGATGTGATAACCTTATAAGGCTGCCTCTCAGTAATTCAGATACGTTTAAATAATCAGAATTGTATGCCGTTGACCTGTGAAGGCTCTCAATTCTTGAGAACCAATCCTTGGTGATTTTCAGATTGTGAGACTATCCTATTGTCTGCACACAGAACTAGGTCAACTTTCAAAAGTAAATCTGACATATCCATTCACCTCCATGGGTGACTTTCTGAAGACCGTTTGAGCAAATCAACAATAAATTCAGAACATGGTGCAACTAAGACAGAGTCAATCTATGCATATATATTACTGATGTTAATTTAGCTCTGTTCAAGTCGAATAAAATCAGTGATAATTATTATTTAAATGACATATTCCACATCACAGAACATTATGATTAATTAGTTAAAATGAGCCCTCAGCTCAACAATGTTCTCAACCAGTTTCAGTTATTTTATGTTTTGTAGTGCACACACGCACACACGCACACTTTCATGAAGTTGCTAAATCTTAAGGTGATGCATGGGGAAGATTCTTGTGACAAAATCTGAAAGAGGAGGACCAAATACTCACAAAAGTATGTCAGGTAGGAAAGGTAGTAAGTTACAGTATTCATCTTGCCCTTCTCAGCTCCTTCTAATTCCTCATATATACTGAAACCAACCAGAGAACAAGAAAGCTACAGAGATATTGACTTCCTGGATCCCAGAAATGAATATACAATGACATAGCTAGACAGAAATAGTTAAACAGATGCTCAATATTGTCTATTATCAGCAAATGTTTGCTTATTAAATATATGGTTTCTGCTCTCATGTAACAAAATTATAAAATTTACTTTCTATTTCAAGTCTGTCTCTTTTCTTGTAAATGTGTTTTAGTGCAAGAAAGAATGACTCAAGAACCAATTTTTACTTACAACTAGTTGTAGCTACAAAATGTTGTTCATTTTCATTTACTCATTTGTAAAATATTTGATATGTTTTATAATTTTTACTAACTACTAAAGACAAGTTCAACCACAACCTTGTCCCTTGAATCCCATTGTGGACAAGCACTGAAGAGACACTTAAAATTTCCTTTGACACAATAAGATACATTGACAAAGGGTCCCTTTTAGTTAGTTCTATAAGTCAAGCTATGAAAGTATTATTGACAATCTCTAACCTTTTATAATTTCAAGTTAATAAACCTGAGATCTGTAGCTTTGTTCTTATAGGTCAACAACTAGTGTAATGTCAAACATGGGATCCAATGTGTACTTTTTTTTTCAAAACTTCTCCTCTATAATACATTTCACTATGTAAAATGTACTGCTACCAATGACAGAAACAAATCCAGTTGTAGCTTTGACTAAACAAAAGACTTCAAAAAGGTTTAAAGATGGGCAAGGACCCCAAAATAAGGAATAAAGACTAATGAGAAAGAAGATAAATGAAGAGACTATAGACAGAGGGTAAGTATACTTCTATCCAAGTAGGGGGAGGGGAGTCACACTTGTCCTGTATTTAAAACACAATCTTTTAACTATTCTCTTGGACCTATATTATTTTCATGGCATCATGTGTCTCTATTTATAATGATGAGTCATGTTTTCTAAATTAAATTGCCAACTGCTAGACTTGGTATTCTGAAATACATGCAGCTTACAGGGCTAAGAAAATTATAAAATTCAATACAGTTTTTCCTGAGCTTAATTTAATTCATTTCCTACATGTCACTGTTCACAACTGAAGAATCATGCCTTTTTACTATTTATTCTTTAATTCTACAACCTAGAGCAAAGTACATTCTATATTCATAGTTCCTATTCACTCTGTCACATACTTTCTGGAAGTCAGTCAGTCACATCTAAACTGCATTTAATCTCCTCCCATGGATGTAGTAAGTGAATGGTAAATATAAATTGAAATTCTTATGTAAACAAGAAATAAAGTTGAACAAATGAAAAATTGTTGCAAATCATTTTGATCACCATTCTCTGAGCTTTTAAGACTTTTAAATGGGATTTAAAATACTCATATACTCATAATGTCATTTGTGCTAGGTTTTTGAACATAGTGTATATTCAGCCTAATTTTAATTTTGAATAAAAATAAAGCTCCTTATATGTGTTACCATGCCACAGCTACTCTCCATATGCATAAATCAAAATTAAAATTAACAGCTCTCTTCCCAACCATTGGAAAAGTCTTCTCTTAACTTAAAATGGAAAAGTCTCTAATGAACTCAGCATTCTCTACAAACTAAAACTCAAATCTTGGGAACACAAAAGATATTAACACATCAAGAGTTCTTTTTCTTTCCTTTTCTTTTTTTTTTTTTTCTTATTTTTTTTCTGCTGCACTCTCTAGAACAACAGGTCCAGAACAGGGCACAGTTCTGTCATTCATGTAACAACCAAGAGTTTTATATCTATTTTCAGTCAATGGAAAAAGAATTTACAACCTTATAATACTTCCAGCACTTTTGCTGTGACCCCTTTACTATATGCCAATCTTACTCCCAATATAGCTCACGTTCTGTCTTAGCCCTTCTCATATTTAAATCTCAAAGCCTTCAATATAGACACTGAAGCCTTCCAGAGCCATAGTATCTATGAAGAATGATTTTCCCTCCCCCAGCAATAGTTCCTCAGAATGGGGTGGGGTCTGGAAACCATGTACCCACCTATGTTGGGATTTGTGCTATCTTGATTTTGAGACGGTCTTGTTCAAATGACTACAGGTGCTGTCAGATTCTGATCGTGCATTCTACAGCTCTCCTCTCCATCTCCCAGCTCTTGTGCTCTTTCTGCCTCATCTGACACATTGTGCCCTTGGCCTTTGCGATGGTTGGAGAGTTTACCTTAGATGCTCTGTTTAGTACTGAGCAGTATCCTATTTATAGAAGAGTTGCTTCCTTGCATAATTAACCATTGCCTTTTGCTTGTTAATCTTAATTCTCAACCTATGAAATTACACAAGCACTCGCACATACATGCATGCATGTGTGTTTCCATAGAGAAGTTTAACTGAGTAGGAAAGACATCCTGAATGTGGGTGATGTGAACCCACGGACTAAGGTCTTGGGCTGAATGTAAAAGTGCAAGCAAGCTGAAAAGACACATTCCTTCTACTTCCTGAATGCAGACACAATGCAACCAGCATCCTCATGCCTATGAGGTCTACCTTCCCCATGAGGGACTATATTTCATCTTAAATTGTGAGACAAAATAAACTCCTCTCTACTTGAGATGCCCTCATCAGGTCACCATCTGTCACCCGCTATGGGAAGAGTCACTAGTTCAGCCCATAGATAGCATCAGCTTTCAGATAGTCAAAGTCAGTCACTGACTTATCTCAGGAGATAAAAGTGCATTTTCATGAGATGACAGGATAGACATCCCTAAACAAGGGAGTTTGCACGTTGAAGATTATCTAAATTCATATTTTTTCTCAAATCTTCTTCCTTCATTCCATCATTATCCCACATGATGCTCTTTGCCTGATCACAAATCTGAAGGTGTTGCTACATAAAATAATCAGGGTATTTTGAGGGTGTTTGCCTTGTCTTTGTATGTTTTGTTTTATCCCATTTGGCTGCCAACTCTTAGAGGCCTACTCTTTTCCGAGGAAAACTGAGGGGGGAGTAAATGTAGGAAAGAGGGAAGGCGCGGGGAGCTAGGAGGAGAGGAGGAAGGGGATACTTTGGTGGGATTTATAATAAAATGCATAATTTTTCCAAAAGTGAATTTAATAAATACATTGACTCCAACATTTTTTATTAGTTATTTGCCATCACTTTACATTTACAAAGCTTTCTAAAATCTACACTTTCAGTCTCAACATTCTTTGGATATAACAAATATTCTACATCTGTAACTATATAATAAATGATAATAATATATTTCTTTTGCTAATCTTAAATTTAATCTTGATGACTTTTGCAGTCCCTCAGCTCTATATTACCAGACTGTGGTGATCAAAGTCATCAGCTTTGACAATTTTACTTCCTTCATCTTTCAAGGCTGCTCCCCAATCTCTATATCTACTCTCATATCTTCTGGCTACTTTCATTCACTCCTTTTACTCTTATTTCTTTCTAGTAATTCATCTGGAATGTATCTTAATGTGAATTGTTTTAAGTCCAGGTCTGTGACACATTTTGTCAGAACATAGAATAAATACTCTAGTTATGATGACTTTGGATTTTCTATGAAGGAGTTAGCCATGTATTGCTAACTATCAACTGTGAAAGCAAAAGACAAGATAGTGGGTTGAGTAAGAGGCATTAGTTGGAAATGCAGGTTTGATTAAAATCTCTGATAACTCAAAAGGGTAACCCACGTTCTAAAGTAGTTTTTCACTGAGCAAAATGGCAAGGCCTTTGTAACAGATTCTTGCTCTGTTATTGCCTTGGAAACATCGTTAGAAGAGGATAACCTTCACTGTGAAGTTCAAATAAAGAAACGTAGATCTGGAAGAGGGTCTTCCATTAACCATAACCTTCTAGCTCAGCAAACAACCTCTCTGGAGTAAAGATCTGAACACTGTTATCTCTAGGTCTGCAACCAACCATCCTTGTACCACATTGACCTAGTTCAAAGTACTGGAGCTACAAAGGGACAACTTGTAAAGATGAGCTAGAGGTAAACTACAGACCCTGGCACAGCAATTTACTAAGGTTAAAACTGCCTCCTTCTGCAATTATCTATTCTAAATTTTATATACACTCATCTATCAACTATAGTGGTCACAATGTCTCTCCTGAAGGTCAGACTCAAGCCCTGAGAGTGTTGTAACCATACTTTTTTATATAATCTTTCCTAAATTTTTCTAAAACCATAGTTTGACAAGAAAAATACTAATGGGTATCCAAGTAATTTCTTGCTTCCATTACTATAACAATTCTACTTCCTGTTAATTATTGGCTAGTTTTCCCTGATTATATTCTTCTTCTCTTCTGTTTCCTGACACAGGGTGTCTAATGTATTTAAATAGCAGTTACAGTTTGCATTTCAAAGAGACTTTTGCTGAATCTCCTGACAATAAAAGCCCTTTGAGGACCAAAATCTCTAACTTACAGAACCAAGAGTTGTAAGTACATTATAAATGGTCCTCCGGTGGTCACTGTGAGTAATGTTAACTGGGAATACCCCTACTTCTACTCCTTTCTTCTGAGACCAAGTAAGTCTTCCTACAGGGACCAAAGACCCAGGTGGATTCAGTGATTTAGGAGGCTATGCCACATCCTTATTTGTAAACTCATCCTCAGGAAGTACTCATTTTGACTTGTTTCAGCTGTGGCTTTAGTATACCGTTCTGGTGATTCATTGGGCTAGACAGTGAGACTCTTATAGAAAATACAGGCTATAATTCCACCAAGTGATTTCTTTGTCCAGGTCTCCTGCCCTGACTTTCTTCACTGTTGTGTAGGACATATGAGTAGGTACAATCCTTTTTAGATTCATTGGCTAGAAACTAAGCCTTATCTATGCTTCTGGGTAATATAGATCTAGAATAAGTACCTGTTACTGTGGGGGAAAGTGATGATGTTGTCAGGACAAAAGGGACTGAGATTAACCTGCTACCAAATATCTGGCTGATCATCTCAAAGAAAAGTTTCAGTCTAGGATGTCACATAATACATCGCTGTTAGGCTTTATGTTACATAGTATTTGTGAATGATGAGACATTCTACATCATTTGCCCAAAACTAGGAAAAGCTATGTTACAGTTTTTATGCCCCTGAAACAAATTTGTGAATCTGTATTTTCCTCTCCTTTGTATTATGGAAACCTAAGACACTGTTTCTCTATTAAAAGAAAAATAATGCATTCACTAACTACCTTGTGCCTTTAGCAATGTATAGCAATGGTATGTACTATATGGGAATTATGACTAATACTCTAACTTTGTTGAGATGTAAGTAATCTGTAGCAATTTCTCAGCATCTATCTGTTTTTTAGCAAGGGTGAGATTTAAAAGGCTATGGTAGGCCTATGTTGGGTCTTTAATGTAGGACTACATTTCACTCTGTTTCTTTGTCCAATGGGAGACAGCCTTAGTAACTTTGTTTGACATTTACTGAAGATCAAAGACCCAGTATGAAGATTCCCCAAATCCTAGTTACAAAAATTTAAATTGTACTGTTAAAGACTGACCTAATAAGGCCTATTTAGACTTACAGACTTAGAAGAACAACGCTAAGCTATCTCACGTTGGTTAAGATCACAACCAATAATATCAACAGTGTAATACCTAATTCTAATGACCATAGTACAATAATGAGGTTTCAGTCCACTTTATATCAGTTGCAAACGATTCCTTATACCTAATTCTCAAAATATATGGGTGTTCTCTTTGCCCAGAAGATAGTTTTCCAAATATGTGGCATTCAACTTACTAGGAATGGACTAAGGAAACCATTATATGGCCTTCATGTTGTACTATTAAATTAGTTATTTTTCCTGGTAGAGGTGAACTCATGAAATGAGAGAAAAAGATCTAATTGTTCTAGGTCAGAATTTGGTCCAGAAATTGGAGGAAGAAAGTGATATGTTACCATAATGATATGTTCATTCTCCTGCCTGTTGTTCCTGGGTTCTTTTGATCATATCTATTGAGCAGTAGCCACCTGTCTGGTTTACAACTTACTGTATTACATTGTATTAACCATCACCACACCTTGCTGCAAGTCAGTCCCCCTGAGATGTTGCACAGTCACAATAATTTTGACCCACACTTTATGCTTTATGAAATCTATGTCATCACACACTCCCAATTATTTCAGTGCCTTTTTGCCATCAAAAAGCCAACTTGTATGACAATGTCTTGCAGATCCTAAGACAGAGTTAAGACTACAAAAGGTCTTTTGGTAAACACAAATTGCAAAAGATATGGGAGAGGGAGGGGATCAGACAAGCACAGGAGATAATTTAGTAGTATGCCCTGGAACTCTCAGCCACCTCTCTCTGTCTCTCTCACTCTCTCTCACTCTCTATCTCTCTCTCTCTCCCCCCTCTCTCTCTATCTGTATATCTCTCTGTCTCTCTCTCTCTCACACACACACACACAGAGTGTGTGTAAATAGAGAGAATTCCCTATTTACTATATATCTTCAATCTATTTATGATTAAATATGCAAATGATTATAGTCAGATGGATTATGAGAAAGTAAATACAAAGTAAGAAAATTGAATTATGCTTATCAATCAATATTGAAAACTACCTAAATTATGCTGCATAGGATCCAAACCCTTATCCTCCTAAACTTTATAAAAGGAAGTCCCAAGAGTAGTCTAGATCCTTGATTATCTTTACTCTTTAGGCCTGCTCTCTTGCAATGTATTCTAATCTTTTCTATCATTTTGCTTGCTACTTTCACAAATGTGTGTGAGATTTGCCTTCATGTATTAGCCTTTCCTTCCTTATTTATTCATTTTTTTCTCCCATACAATACATCCTATCTGCAGTTTTCTCCTCCACCCCTCTTTTTCCCCTCTACTTCCCCTGTTCCCTAGATTCACTCCTCCTTTTCTCTTCAGAATAGAACAGGCCTCCCGGGCATATCAATTGAACACAGCATAAGCGAATACAATAAGACTAGGCACAAATCCTCATGCCAGGGCTGGGTGAGATAACTCTGTAGGCATAAAAGGATCCTAAGAGGAGGTAATAGAGTCAGAGACACTCCTATTCCCACTGTGAAAAGTCCCACAAAACTACCAAACTGACAACCATAACACATGTAGAGAACCTAGCACAGACCAATTCATACTCCCTGATTGCTGTTTTAATCTCTGTGAGCCCCTATGAGTCCTGCATAGTTGATTCTCTGGGCCTTGTTTGCCTAGTGTTCGAGATCCCTCTAGCTCCTACAATTCTCCCCTCCTGTATTCCTCAAAGTTCCCCAAGCTTCAAGGGGAAGAAAGCTGATGGAGCTCTCCAAATTGAGCTCTCTGCCTAATGTCTGAGTGTGCATCTCTACATCTGTTCTCATTGGCTGCTGGAGGAAGCCTCTCTGATGACAACTGCGCTAGACACCAATCTATGAGTGTAGAATATCATTAGGAATCATTTTATTTTATTTGGTTTCTGGACTATCCAGACTCTGGTTTCTGGATATAGGGCATGGATTCCCTCTCATGGAGTGGGGCTCAAATTAGACTAGTCATCGGGTGGCCATTCCTACAAGTTCTGTGCTTCCGTTTCCATGGCATATGTTTCAAGCAGGGTAGATTATAGGTAAAATGTTTCCTGGTTGGATTGGTGCCCCAGTCCCACCCTGGAAGTTGCCTGGTTACAGAAGATGGTCTTTTCAGGTTCCATGTCCTCCATTAGTAGGAGTTGTCACTAGAGTCTACCTCACAGGATTCTGGTGGTTCTACTGTACTAGGTTTCACATCACCCCCCATGTGCCCCCTAGTTCCAGTTATCTTTCCCAGTACTTTCATATTCCCCCTTGTTCCCATTCCCACCTATCTTGAGTCCTCCTCAAATTCTATTCTATTTCCCCCTCCCAGGTAGTTTAATGCCTTGCTTGTTATTTAGCCTTTCTGAGTCTGTGTTTTATAACATGCTTATCATTCACTTAACAGCTAATATCCACTTGTGAGTAAATACCATGTTCGTATTTTCTGGGTCTGAGTTATCTCACTGAGGATTTTTTTTTCCATACTTCTATTCATTTGTCTGCAAATTCCATGATGTCAGTTTTTACCAGTTGAGTAATACTCTATTGTGTAAGTGTAATGTGTTTTATATATCCATTTTTCAGTTTAGTGATATCTAAATTGTTTCCAGTTTCTGGATATTATGAATAAAGCCACTGTGAACATATTGAGTGTTTATGGTAGGATGGGCGTGCTTTGGGTATATGCACAAGACACCACTATGTAAATCTATATGGTGGTTTGGAGGAAAACTGAGAATTGATCCATCTGGACACCCAGCTACACTACTCTAGTCTTTATTTTCAATTCTTTAGATATAATATATATTTAGGAGAAACGAAATATAGAGAGAAAAAGAGAAAAAGGGTGAGGGAAAAAGGAGGAGAAAGAAGGAAGGAGAGTTTGAGAGAACAAGAGAGAGAGTCTATTCACTATACCTCCTAAAGTACATATCACTGTCATGTTTATTTTCTCTATGACTTCCACAATAGCTCTCAAGGTTTTTAATGTTGGACCCCATACAATATCGACTTGATGTCAGAGTAATGATATTACTGAAACAACCTCTGCTGAAGGTCAAATCCATAGCTAAAATAAAAATGTATTTTGTGCCCAGCTCGCTCCTCTATTATAGGTAAGGACGGCGAGTATTTTTCTTTGCAAAGTGTGTTGATTGTTTCTCAGAGAGTTGATTTCATGAAGGCGTTTGCAAATTGATTTTCTCAAAGTTGTTCTTGATGCCTCTTTTGCAGCAAGTCTTATCTGAGTTAATCTATTACCTTCTCTATTGCTAGGACCATAACTCAGATAAAGCATAACACATTTTCATTTTGTCTTTCCATTATTTTTGCAGTAAGTCAATATAATCTGAGGCGAAGCATGCCTTGCTCAGCATTTATTGATCTGTCAGTTTGCTCATTGTTTACATCAAAACACCACTTGTCAGTTTGGTCATATTACAATTATCTTCTCATATAGGAAATGACAGCTTCAAAGCACAGCTATGAGTCAATTCCAGGGCAAATTACTCTTAAGATGCTGGTACAACATGCTTACCCTACTTCCTCTTGCTAGACACGGATGATGGATGACGTTCATATTCTATCAAAACCTGAGAAAAGCATATATCTATCCTAACTAGACTCGACTTTCTCCAGTACAAGAAAAATGTATTTTAATTTGTATCACATTACATGCTTACACAGCAGATGTTCAATAGATGGCGATCATTACTAATACTAGTTCAAGCACTTGTGCACATGTTCTGGTAGTTAAAAGGAATCAATTTTGGTGAAGTGGGATTAAAAATGAGAAAATAATACAGCTTAGAGCAATGTTTTTGACTCTCACAGAAACAAAATTCATTTGGCCTTTGATAGTTGTCACTTTGCAAACACACAAGAAAAAGACCTTTTTACTTCATTATTATATTTCTGTGGAGCACTATTAACTCTTAAAAGGCATGAGCATAAAAAACAGTTTATTCTCCTCTTCACTAACTTCTCTCTTTTAAAGCTTTAACTTTTGTCCTTGCATTTTTTATCTTAATAATTTAATCTCTAATTCACAATACCACCATACTGACAGAAGTGTATGGTAACTGCATTTCCAATGCTGCATAGCATTACTCCTAACAGCATTTTTAGCAAAACATCTTCCACTTTCACCATTGCAGATGGAAGTCACATTAAACTATTCCAGTGCTCAACTGATGGTTTCTTTCTAGACCTCTTCCATATAAGGACCACTTGCATGCACCTTTCATCTCCTATAATATTTTTATTATTTCACATAGTTTGGCACTGCAGATAGAATTGCTTTTTATGTCACTGTCATGCACTCAGCCACTTTCATAATGTAGTCTTGGGTCCATTCTTTGCAGCCTCTGAGGTTACAAGTTTGTTTGATCTTTGGTAAATTCCTATGATTCCTTCAGTCTTGTTTTGGAAATTCTAAAAGCAATTCAAACCCTAAATTTTTGAAGATAAATTTGGCTTTATATTTATCCTAGTAGTACACACACACACACACACACACACACACACACACACACAAACATACACACACACCAGACACACACACACATGTAGAACACTATTGCTCTTAAAAGATATGAACAAAGAAAAACAATTTACTTTCCTCTTCACTAACTTCTATGTTTTCAAGCTTTAAATTTTGTCCTTGCTCATATATCTTGACAATGTAATCTCTCATTCATAATAGCACCGTACTAACAGAAGTGTATGTTAACTACATTTCTAATGTTGGATAATAATATGATATCTTTATTGGCCAAGCAAAGTAGTAATTATCAATGCACAATAAATACATGTTGAAAAAGTGAATGTAATCAGGAAGGATGTATGGATTCACTAGTTTAAGACTTCATATAGAATACTTTGCATTTATTTTGTATGTTATTGAGAACCATAGCCACTCTTCTGCTTTGGTTTGAAAGTAACTTACTTATTTCTAAAAAGTTCCAGTAAAGCTTTTCTAGTACACAGTGTTGTTGTTATGCATACATCTACAAGTCCAAATGACAATTTTATAGGCAATTTTTTTAAGTTCATTTCATTTTTTTCTTTTATTTTTATTGGACAAATTATTGTAAAGGCAACCTCTATTGACTGTGTTCAAAGCCATCAGAAAAGTGGAAGCTGCTCAAACCATGCATGCACATGTACACACAGTATTGAAAATAACTGAAACAGACAAACATGATGGCCTAAATTTACCCAAATTAATAAATAGAATTGTCTGCTTCTTCTGAAGTTTATATATAAAATTGAATTCATGTTAAGGAGAAAAGTGAGTCTCTGAGTCTGATTAAACTGTACTAAAATGTGATGTTTGCTCTTATTTTCTGGATATAGAAATGGATTTATCCAATTACCACTCTGTGGTGCAATTTGTTAATCACATATATTCATCCCATAGAAGAAGGATGTCACACTATGCAGAATGACACAGTAGTTGCATTTAAAGCAGAATAACCAAACAAGGCCTGCTAAGTACTAACAGATGTATGAAGTGTTCTCGGTTCCTGTAGCAGGTTGGGATTGGCTGGCTTGAATAATTCTGTGATCTGGCAATGAATGAAGTCGATTCAGTTAGAGACTGGGTGGATTCCAGCTGTCCCAGCTGACAGGGGAGCTGGGTGAATACAGAGACTTTCTGACTGGTGGTAAAGTTCATCTGATAAGAACAGGGACCTTGCACATGTCAAGGCAATACTTGGAATTGTAATTTTTACAATATCCATGGTCATTATAAGACCCAAATCAGTTTGTATAGACAGAAAGGAAAAGCCACACATTTATAAGATAAAAATAAAAATAAATATAATATAATATAAAAATAAATAAATAAATAAATAGGTCAATTAGCCCTCTGTGCAGCATTTAATTATGTACTTAGCCACCTAAATATTATTGCAGAAGGGGTTAATAATATATGAAATAAACTGAATTGTCAATACTGAAAGGCATAATATAACAGACTTTAAAAGATAATTTTATCAATTTTTGGACAATGTAGTTGTTAGAGTTACCTACATTAAATAGTAGGTAATTGGTAACTTGAAAATGAGTAAGTAGGAAGAAAAAGAATGTGAATAATAAGACAATGGAACAAAGAAGGAGAAGAAAATGAAAGAAAGTGGAAAGGGATGAGGTGAGAAACAGCTCAAGGTTGTTGTGATTTGAGAGAGCTCAGAAATGTTACAATGAGGTAGTGATAATTATCCGAATGGTACAGTGTAGACATAGATAACGGATGTTTAAAATGGTTATACTTTTGAAATTTCAGAGAATTCACAGGAATGCTGGTTTGCTGTTCAGGATTCTCAAAAGATATCATGGCATGTAATCGAAAACACTGAGAAACTTGTTGTTTTCTACTTTATGTTACAATGATAAAAGACAGCATTGTTGCTGAATAATCATTTGTTAAAAAGAAAGATGTTGCCAAGTGAATAGGCATCCTAGTTTGTCTTATGGAATATTCCCTGGTACATGTATTAAGATTAGAGATGTTCCTCAGTTGATGAGGAGCTTGCTATACTTTAAGTTCTCACTGGTGATGTGAAAGACCAGGCTTGGAACTACAGCAATACACAGTAATGGGTGTACAAGATACTCCTGTACACCCTGGCTTGGGACTTTTCACCCTTTGACATTTCATCAGTGGTCTGAAATTCTGTGTTTTACTGAATGTAATTATGAAAGAGTTGTTTCTTTGCAGTTTGCAAAGCAGTTCAATTATTTTGTTCTAGTTTTAAAGTATGTTGGGCTAAACATAAATCATTTTAATCAGTGAATAAAGATTTAGATCTAAAACAACCTACAACAGTAACAAGTATGGATCTTCCCATAACACCATTAACACAAGAGCTCGGGAAGGTCTCTCTGACCCACCATGACTCTATCTCAATATAAGAATGGATAAAGTATATACTAGAAATATAATTGAGTAGAAAGGAGCTTTGGAGGCTACAATTTACATTATAAAAACAAAATTACAAAGACTCTACCAGTATAGCTCAAACATAACCACCAAGCTTTCAGAGCAATGGAATGAACCTTTATTCTGGCTTTCTACCGTATGTACTTCAGAGACTCTGTAGGGGCTTTCCCCTAGGAATTATATTTGCCATTCAATAAGCCCTTGGGGAAGCATTTCAGACAGATGCTGTCTATGTATCTGTCAACATTACACTGGGCCAGGAATGAATACTAACAATTACACCGCACTTATAAAACCTCCCCAAATTCTTCTAGGAAATAAATCACTTCATACTCTTTCATTTTTATCATGTGGGCAATGCTGTTTATTCACTAGGAAATGCATTACAATCATTCTTTCACCTGTGCTTAGAATGTCTTCCTTACCTGTCCCCACAGCCAAGATGGCTGCTAAGCTCTTAAGAGGATTCTAGAAATGGTTTTGGATGGGAGGAACAGTAAAATGAGATACTTAGAGGCATCGAGTGGGCTATTCATGCATAAAGGAATATCACAGAGAAAGCTGTGATATACCCATAACTTTATTCAATACACAAAAATAAGATAATGTCAACACCTGCTGGTTTTAACTTGAGTTTCTTAAAATGTATAAACTCAAGTCAAATGACCATAAATCTAAATTAATAGGACAAAACCCAAGAGATTTGGGAGGGCACAAAACTTCATATTCTTAGGATAGAAGCTTACCTAAGTGACTGTATCTGATCCATTCATTCTAAAGTACAACTTTATACTGAGTGGTAATTTAATTCCTAAAATATGACTTAAAAAAAAAAAGATGTTTTACTCTGTTGAGATTGTAGATTCTCCCAACACTGCCTGTGTTCCCAGGCCTGTGCCTCATTCCTTGTCCATGAAATCCAGTTCCCTGGACTCATTCTCTCCTAGCTCCCTCCTTAGACGCTATAGTGTTTGTCAACCACTGTAGCTATTGAACCATCAGCTTCCTCTCCTCCTATTGGACTATTCCTCCCAGTGCTTTAGTACACTTTAATTCCATTTGTGCCTCTTGTGTTCATCACCCTCATGGAATATCTCAGTAACTCCCCCTCACCTTTTGTTATAGTTTGAATCTGGAAGATCTCTCAAAGGGCCACGTGCTGCCATCACCATGCTACTGAGAGACCCTCACGAGATGATGTCAGTTGACGGGAACTTAGGTCTAGTTCTGCAGCCTGCAGTTCTGCAGTCCGTGAGCCATTGAAGACCACTTGGTGACCCTTGACTCTTCCTGTGTTTCTCTTTGTCTTTCTGTGTTTCTCTATTGAAGAGATTTTCCTTGGAAATCCAGACTAAATACTACTTTAACCATTGCATAGTCTTTTCCTATACCATGCTTTAAACACGGAGTATTCTTAAGTCTTCTGTAACAAAGTGTTAAGATCTGGTGATTTAAAACACCACAGTTTTCTTCTCTTCCCAATCTGCAGTGTAGGAGTAGAAAAAAAAAATTTTTTTTTTTATATGTGGTTTTAATTTTACTTCTTTTTTTTTTTTTTTTAATTAGGTATTTTCTTCATTCACATGTACACTTTCCCTCTCCCATTTTCCCCTCCAACACAAACAAACAAACAAACAAACAAACAAACACAAGAACAAACCCCTTCTGCCTCCCCCCTCCCAATGCCTGTCCCCCCACCCTCTCCCACCCATTGGCCCTGGCATTCCCCCACACTGGGGCACAAAACCCTCACAAGGCCGAGGTCCCTCACTCCTATCAATGATTGAATTTGCAATCCTCCACCACATACCTGCTGCCAGTACACTCAATCCCACCCTGTATAGTCCTTGATTGGTGGTTGGGTCCCTGGGAGCTCTGAGGGTACTAGTTAGTAATTGTTGTTCGTCCTAAGGGGCTGAAAACCCTTCAGCTCCATAGAACCTTTCTCTAACTCCTTCATTGGGGACCGTGTACTCAGTTCAATGAATGGCTGTGAGCCTCTACATCTGTATTAGTCAGGTATTGTCAGAATCTCTTAGGAGATAGCTATATGCTTGTCCTTCCTTCAGTCTCTGCTCCATATTTACTCTCTGCCACTCCTTCTGTGGGTGTTTGATTCCCCTTTTTAAGAAGGATTGAAATGTCCACCTTTTAGTCTTCCTTCTTCTAAAGTTTCTTGTGGTTTGTGGGTCGTTCTTCCTGTATTCCCAATTTCTGGGCTAATAACCACTTATTAAAGAATGCATTCCATGTGTGATCTTTTGTGATTGGGTTACCTCACTCAGGATGATACTCTCCAGATCCATCCATTTCCCTAAGAATTTTATAAATTCATTGTTTTTAATAGCTGAGTAGTACTCCATTGTGTAGATGTACCACACTTTCTGTATCCATTCCTCTGTTGAGGGACATCTGGGTTGTTTCCAGTTTCTGGCTATTACAAATAAGGCTGCTATGAACATGGTGGAGCATGTGTCCTTATTACATGATGGAGCGTCTTGTGGGTATATGCCCAGGAGTGGTATGGCTGGGTCCTCTGGTAAAACTATGTCCAATTTCCGGAGGAATCGCCACACTGATTTCCAGAGTGGTTGTACCAGTTTGCAATCCCACCAGCAATGAAGGAGTGTTCCTATTTCTCCGCAGCCTCTCCAGCATCTGCTGTCACCTGAGTCTTTTATCCTAGCCATTCTGACTGGTGTGAGGTGGAATCTCAGAGTTGTTTTGATTTGCATTTCCCTGATGACTAGGGATGTTGAACATTTCTTTAAGTGTTTCTCAGCCATTTGGTGTTCATCAGTAGAGAATTCTTTGTTTAGCTCTATGCCCCATTTTTTGATAGGGTTATTTGGTTCTCTGGAGACTGACTTCTTGAGTTCTTTGTATACATTGGATATTAGCCCTCTATCAGATATAGGGTTGGTAAAGATCTTTTCCCAATTTGTTGGTTGCCGTTTTGTCCTA
>JADRCD010158777.1:0-21417 GCA_019843815.1 Montemys delectorum
GGAGATGGGTGACTCTGTGAGCTTTTTACTATTGCTTGTGTGTGTTTTTTCCAAAGGGCCTCTAAACCATCTTTGTGTTCTTGCAAATGATCCCAGTGATCCCAAACGCCTTCAGGCATGAAGGGAAATCTTCCCTGTATCCTCAACCCCACTTTCCTGCCACTTTAAAACACCTTTATTGGTTACATGAGAGTTTAAGACCAGACACCACATTTGGCAGGAGAATGAGCCTCGTCGTGTCAATACATGCCCACAACTGAGGCTTCCTCACACACTGAGCTGAATCCTAAACCTTCCAGGGGCAGGGAGGATTTTTTCCCAAAGGCTATGATGCATCACCATCCAGCAATGGAAGAGATAAGGATGAGCCCGAAAGCAAAAGAGAAGGCTGGGCAGAGCTGAGGTCTCGAGTTGTGCCTGCTCTGGGTCCTAATTGAAGTGGAGGAGGCTGATCTGAAACTCACAAATGGCCTAGCATTATTTGCATGCCAAGCCCTGCCCCACCCTCCTTGCAATCCTACTAGGGAAGAATGTGGCCCCGCCCTCCTGTCAATCTCTTGATTAAAAAGGCACTTCCCTTCCGAAGGCTTCTGAAGTGCAGCACCTCCTACCGCTGCCGAAGCTGCTCTCTCTCCCCCACCATGAGAGCTGTCCCTCGGCACCTGAGCTGGACAGCAAGCCTCAGCCTTGGCTTCTTGCTCCTGCTTTCTCTCGGCCTGGACCCAGGCCAAGCCAAGGAGTTGAAGTTTGTGACATTGGTAAGTACACCTTTCCTCATTGTTTTTCCTGTGACGAGAGAGTCAGAGAAACCAAATATCACCTTTCATGTTTCCTCTCTGCTGGCTGCCTGAGAGCAGGCACTGTTCAGACTCAGAAACTGAAGAGTCACACAAGTTTGTCTTAAGGAAGACAACAGTCTCATGTGCTGCCCATGGGAATGTTCCCTTACAGCTGCCCTCTGTCCGATGCCTCCTGACTGACAGGTCACTTCAGGAGAACATGCAGCGTAGGTAGAGCGTGTTCAGAAACCGGGAGCTAGCCTGGCCTCTTTCCGTTCAGTGGTCATTAGTTTGCAAATCAAAGAACAGTCAATTTCTGAAGTCAAGTCTTTCGTGCTTATCTTGACTCTGGAGCCTATGTTTGTAGTTATATGTTTGGTAGCACAAAAGAGAACACAGAATTTCAGAGTGACTATCAGATAAAAGATTAAGTTGATCATTAAAACCATATTTTTCCCTACTTATGGTAACTGTGACAAGCTATGAAAAGAAGGAGAGGGCTGTGTCTTGCCTGTTGTCAAGGAAAAATATATACACAGTTGTGTGTTAAAAACATATGGGAAGGAGGTGGAGAGATGGCTCAGTGGTTAAGAGCACTGACTGCTCTTCCAGAGGCCCATAGCCATGTATAATGGGAGCCATGCCCTTTTCTGGTGTGTCTGAAGACAACTACAGTGTACTTACATACATAAAATAAATAAATAATTCTTTTTAAAAAGCAAGTGGGAAGAGCATTTTCAAATGCAAAAGCATTCACTTCCTCTCCCTCTCTGCAAGAGAATTCCTAGAAACTGTTTTCATGATTTAGAGAAAGGATGCCTCTTAGTTCACACTTAAGCATGATGCTCCTTTCCTGCCAACTCGAGGTATTCAGGAGATTCTTCTCTTTCTACAGAAAATCTTTAAGTTTACATAAATTATGATTCTTAGTCCAGTAAATCGTTACCGGTCATGAATCAGAAATGAAACAGGAGAAAGCCAAAGAACCATCAACACCACTTGCCAGCTGTGTGGTTTTTGTGTTGATAAAGCAACAATACACCCCGTACCTTCTGCAGGAACACCCAAGCAAGTTGTTCTTTCCTTCCACGCATGGCATCCTTGCCAACGAGCTCCTTGGAAGAGGCCAGGGACCGTGGCACTGGTGCTATGTCCTGTTGGTCCTGCCATACTGTGCTCGGAAACAACTGGCTACATGGCGACCTCATCTGAGACACTCGAGTAGCCCTCTGAGTTCCAGCCACAGCCCAGATAACTTGCCTTGGCTGTTGAAGGTTCTGGCTCTCCTTTCCCTCCTTTCTGCCTCTGCACTCTCAGTTAAAATACAGTCAGTGACTAGCAGTTAAATTCTTCTTCAGGAAAAGCCAAGCTACAAAGGTAGCTGTCTTACAACTCAAAAGTTAACCGATAGTGCATAAAGCAAACACTAACCGTTTTCTACTGTGACTTCTACAAATGTTAAATGATGGGCAATTTAATACATCTTCCTTAGCCTCTAATAAAACAACTTCTCTCTGATGCTATCAGCCAGAAGGTCTCATTTTCTTCTTTTGATTGATTATAGAGACTATTGTATATAAATAGTTTACCTTGAACATTCAGAGGAATCCTCAGAAGATTATTAAGAGAACAAATTTTAAAATGTCTAGTCTGGCGTGGTGGCTCATGCCTTTAATCCCAGGCTAGCCTGGTCTACATAGTGAATTCCAGGTAATATATACCCAAAAATCTAGTAACACCACTATTCAGGAGGTGGAGGCAGCAGGATCAGAATTTCTTCATAGCTAGTACCAGACCAGATAACCTGGCCTACATGAGATGCTGCCTCAAAAGAAAAATAGAAACAAAAACAAACAAACAAACAAACAAACCCACCAAACTTGTTCCTCCTTTTAAGATGGAGGCACAAGTAAAAGTGGTTAGGCAATTTGATGATGTTCACACAGGTAGAAAAACAGTCTTGAACTTACACTATCCCGACCATGTTTTTGTTGAGTGCATATACCCTAGAACCTGGAGCTAGTCTGAGATGATTGCACAATTTGTAGCATCATCCTGACTCAGACACTATAAATCATTTTCTTGTTTTCCTCCATAAGCCAAGAAAAATAAATCTCTTAATTCTGAAAAGCTCTTTTTGGCAGAAAGGAAGGAAGGCTGCCCCGGTTCTCAGTCTGGTCTGTAAATAGTCAGTCACCCGTGATTATTTTAACGGCTATCTTATTTTGGTTATTTGTTTTCTGTAGTGCCGGGGGCTGACCCCAAGGTCTCATGTATGAATCCAAAGCCTCGTACTTTCCAGGGAAGCAGCCAAAAAGCATACATCCTCATCCCAGTACTACACTGGACACACACATACCATAGAGCTTGCGTAGAAGTCAGAGAACAATGCCTGGGAGTTGATCTCTCCTTCCAACTCTGAGTTCCAGGGTGAAGTCAAGTCATCAGGTTTGCATGGCGAGCACTTTTACCTATTGAGCCGTTCACCATTCACCAACCCTACTGATCTTTCCTGGCTTCTTTTGTTTGACTGACTGATTGGTTGATTGATTGATTTTTGGTTTTGTTTGTTTGTTTGTTGTTTGTTTTCTTGGTTTGTTTTTGGTTTTTTGGTTTTTTTGGTTTTTTGAGACAGGATTTCTCTGTGTAGCCCTGGTTGTCCTGGAACTCACTCTGTAGACCAGGATGGCCTTGAACTCAGAGATCCACTTGCCTCTGCCTCCAAAGTGCTGAGATTTAAGGCATGCGCCACCACCACCCTGCTATATGACACATGATCTTTTAAAACAAAAATCAGACCAAAAAAAAAGTATTTCCCATAAAACTGTGTTTTGACTTCTCATTAATAGTTGGATGAAGGGGGAAAAAAAAGAACTCTATTATGGGTTTAAATGTGTTGAAAGGGTGTCCTTAAAGTGTTCAGTGAAGTGCATCTTTGACAGCTACTGTAGATTTGAGGGAAGGCCTCTACTTGATTCCTTCATCCTGGGATAACGACAGCATCCACCTCCCCAGACTGTCTGTAGGGAATTGGTACTTTTAACTTTGTAGAATGAAGATAATAAGGCTGTGAGTCTCAGTGTGTGCATCAGCCAGCTTTGGTAATTATCACTCAGGGTCAGTCTTGCTTCCACCACCCCAGCCCACTCCACCCCTTCCCGTGGACCTACTTGGTTCCTGCACATGCTCACTTGCCTTACTTTTTATAGTTAATTTCATGTATCTTATTATCCCATCAGAAAGAGAGAATGTTGTCATAAAGCATCTCTCCCTTCAGCCAGAGAAAAACAAACCAGGTGACCTCAGACAGACAAAAATTCCGTGTTGTTCCTCTGGGCCTTTGTAAAGAAAGGAATAGTGACTCACAATACAGAGCTTCCTTTTATTCTTCATGGGTGACCCTATTTCTGCAGGGTTTTACCTGAGTCACAGTATATTCTTGGCTCAAAGAGCCTCAAAACTCTGTGCACATTGTCTCTTCCGAGGGCTGAGTAGCCTCCTGATGAAGGTTGGACCTGAGCGTGACGCTAGCCATCGCATATCTCTAGAACCAAACCATCTTCTTCACTCACTCTCCTTAAGGGTTAGCAGCCAACCCCATAATTTAGTTTTCTAATGCATCCTGCTAGAATAGACATCGAAAGCGATACCCAGAAAAGCACAGGATTTTTATCAATTCAGTTCCACTATTGTTGACCAGGTCTAGGAGCAGAGCCAGGCCATTTAAGGAAAACAGTTGAGTTTCAAGTTCCCCAAACTTAAAGTTGGAGGTCACAACCAGAATGCAAAAGCAGAGGTAATGTTTTTAGCTTAAACAGAATCCAGTGGGTTGGCTGTGAATATTACAGGAAATGGTGAATAGCCAGTGGCCCCATGATTCCTAATGTGGGCCACTGGAGAGATGAGGATGCTATGGGGGTAGAGTGTGTAGAGAGTGTCAGAAAGTAATTGATATGGATCTGAGCAGCACCCGACATATCACCATAGCAAGAAGTACAGACCCGAGAGTCAGACCATTGCTTAAGCAATGCCAGCTCAACCTGGTGCTAGCTGTGCGGCTCTGGTGAGCCACTTAACCAGTCTGTGATTCATCACTGGAAATGGGGTCAATAACGCCTCGTGGAGCTGCTGTGATGCTCAAGGAAACAGGTGAGAAGTCCTTAAGCCCCTCCGGTGAGTGTACATATTGTTGTGACAAGCACCAGTCTCCACACGCTCATCATTCACGTGACCAGCTCACTGCACTGCCAGGCTCGTTCTTTTTTTTTTTCTAGTTGCTAATTTTATTCTCAAAAAGATCAAGTAAGTATTTACATATCTTTTACGGTCAGTCTTTTTCCCCTCCTGGCTTCAGGCTTTAGCCCAATAAAAACAAGAGAAGCGAGTATGGTACAGTGATTCAGAATCACAAAATCTGTTGCTATTTTACTCAGACTGACACATTAGGTTCCCTCATGGCTTTCAGTTGGAAGACGCCTTTGATTAGCCTTCATCTCCACTGTTTGTGTTGAGGTTATGCCTTTGGCCACAGACATGGCCTTTCCAAGACTGGTTCCCCCTTTTCTTTTTAACTTTAATTGAAGTAGAATTTCAAGTATAAGTAAGTAAACATCTACCAGATTCCAGGCACTTTACTGTTTATACCGAATTTACCCAAAAGGCATATAATATGATTTTAGTATTACAGGAGAGTCGAGAGGTTTTGTTGTTGTTTCTTTGTATCGTTTTATTTCTCTAAGACCTAGACCTTGTCTTTCACAGCCTAAGATTCAACAAATACTGTTCTTTTTTTTTTTTTTTTTATGGAAAACACTTAGCGGTCTGAGTCCTTTATTTCTTTTTTGTACATTAGGCCATGAATTCGTATGGAATGGGCTCTAACAGCTCAGGCTCTTTTCCGTTGGTCCTCACAGAGTGTGCGTCTCTGGGTGGTGCAGGCTGGCGCTTCAGCTGAACCCAGGTGCCCTTCTCTCTGGCTTCCTTTTTCTTCTGATTGTTCTCCTTCACCCGCTTCAGGAAGCTGTCTCTGCTCTTTGAGTGCTTGATGTGCTCAATCCGCACATTGATCCTCTTGGCCAGAATCTTGCCCTTAACTTGCTTGTTTACAATGATGCCCACGGCATGCTGGGTGACATTGTGGACTCTTCCGGTTTTGCCGTGGTAACACTTATGGGGCATTCCTTTTTGAACAGTGCCCAGTCCCTTGATGTCTACAATATCACCCTTCTTGTAGATGCGCATGTATGTGGCCAAAGGAACAACTCCACGTTTCCTAAAAGGCCTGGAGAACATATACCGGGAGCCTCTCCTCTTTCCCTTTGTGTTCGTCATTTTGGCGAGTTACTGCAAGGTGGCTGCTGCAGCCAACAAATACTGTTCTTGAAGCTCATCTAGAACTTGTGTTGTGGCTTGTGAAGAGAACCACTCCATAAAATGCCCCACTGGAAAAGAAAAAGCAGGTTCTTTTGCTCACCACCTTCCGTCCTTTCTCCCTTATGTGTGGCTCCTTAGTCATGAGTGTCCAGGAGCAGCAGGCGTCTCTGGCGACCAGCAGGCTCTGCAGAAATGTGTGCTGGAAGCCAATGGCCCTGAGAGCTGCTTTTGGCCAGGCATGAGGTTATCCATCTAAGCTTGTGAGCTCAGGAAATTGTCTCTCCCTGTCCGTCCACACACTTTGCAAATTTCCAGGGCACTGAATTCATTAGAGAGACTCTATTTGGCTCAAAACATTTTAGCTTGCTTCTCCAGACATGTCAAGACTGCAAAGTGGCTCAAGTGCAGAGGCCAAAGCAATATGGCTCTTAGGTAAATGCAAGTCAGAGGAGATAATTATGTATTAATAGAAATGTTTCTTGAAAGAGAAGGCCGTTTTCCCCAAGCTCATTGGACAATGCCCTGGATGCTGCAAACCACTTTCAGCAAGAAAGGAAGCATATGGGACTGTTATGTGTGTGACTAATGTGAGTAATGAAATGATAAATTCTGAGTGCTGGATTCATCCTGTGTGCCCAGTTCTCATACACACTACCCATGTAATTCTTCTGTTGCTCTTGCCTGGTAGAAAATGATTTTGTTGTTAGCTGGAAAGAGAAATCGAGATATACCGACCCTTGTTTTCTCAGGGTCGCTTGGGCAGTGGTTGAAACTTACCCTGGGTAACCAGAATGAATGTTAGACGCTGCTGCCGTTTACAGCTCGCACGCCATGTAACACACAGTTTACACCACTTCCCTTTCCTGTTGGCTTTTTGTTCTTCCTGGGCCCTGGACAAAGAGCTCGCTAGGCCTCTTACATGTTCCTTGTGGCCAGTGCCACGAGGGTGTAGCTGCACACTGACTCTTTCCTCATCTGACTGTCCATCTTACCTCTTACTAGTTTCTGTCCAAATATCTTACGTTCCAATTATCTGCCAATGGATTTACTTCTTACTTCTTTGAAGGAAGAAAATGGGACTAGGAAGGTGACTCCATATTCAAATGCTTTGTTTGTGGGTATGAGCACTGGAATTTGGATCCAAGGTCATCCCAAAGTTTTTCTGCTGCCTTGAGTTCTAAACCTGAAAGGGCAATGTGGGTGGTTTGTTAGACTCCAGCATATTCCAAGGGAAAACTCACTATTCTGAAATCAAAGGCAGAAATTGGGCTGATAGAAGGGGAAGTTGAGGGCAGGGGAGGAAGGAAGAAAACAGGATTATGCGGCGGCATCGCTTATTGATACATGACAGAGACAATCAAAAGCTCTCATGAAACCAGAGGGCTGGGGTTGTTAGGACCGGCCTTGAGGGAGGGGACCTAGCCCAGGGAGTTGCTGTGATCTAGATAGTGGCCATTTCCCTAGGGATTCGACTTCCAAGGGCTTCCTACAAAGATGCAATATTAATCTCTAGTATTAACTTGGCTAGCTCCGGCATCATCTAGGGATACTCTGGGAATGTTCCAGAGTGTTTTCCTCAGAGATTTCACCGAGAGGAGAAGACATACTCTGAATGCCAGCAACTCCATCCGATGGCCCACTGCCCCAGACTGGATAAAATGGAGGGTTTAAAAGAAAAAAAGTAAAAAGAAAAATCTGACAGAGCACCAGCATTCCCCCACCCCACCTTTACTTCTTAACTACATATGCGGTGTGGTCGTCAGCTTCACCTTCCCACTTCCATGCCCTCCTCACCAGGACAGGTCATAATCAAACCAAGGACCGACGTTAAACCTCCCTTCTTCACTGAAGTGTTCCTGTCAAGGGTTTTGTCACAGCAAGGAGAAAACTAACTAGCATAGAAGAGGAGCCAGGTCATTCTCTTTTTAAATTTCTAATGAATGCAACCAGAAAATATTAGAGATAGAAACAAAACAGTAAGAGAAGGCAGAGTCTGCGCCGGGGTTACTTAGTGTGAAAGGGTCCTCGAATTTCCCTGGACAAGCCTAGAGAATGGGAGATGTGTGACAGGAGAAGCAGACACTGGGCATAGAAAAAAGCAGATAGAAAGGAAAAGCCACTGGTGGGCAGGCAGGAGGAGGGATCCTATGGCTAAGCACATTTAGCAAGAATGTGGGCTGAAGACACTGGGGTGATAGAGAGACCTGATCAGCTAAGGTTTCGGGGAGAAGGGCTCTTATAGGGACTTTGGATTTTATTTTTTTGCGAAGAGTACTGAAACATGATATAATTCCTAAGAGTGATGAAGTTGTAAGTTAAGCCCTAACTATGTACAGACTGAGCATTGGAGCCCGCAGGGTCTACAGGGAATCTTTATCAAAATCTCAAGAAGAGCATTCGCAAGCCTGGGAGAGGAACGAGAGGAAGTTATGGAGAGTGTGGCCACGATATGTGCTGTATACACATGACTGTCAAAATTCTTAAAATCCTCTGAAAAGTTAGACAGGATGGGTATTGGGTATTTTCCTCTAATCCCAGCACCTGTGAGGCTAGGGCAGGAGGATAAAGAATTCAAGTCCACTAGGCAACTCAGGAAATAAAGTGAGACCCTAAAAAAAGGAAAATTCTTGTAATTCATAAGAGAATAACTGAATTGGGGGGGGAGGAGTGGCAGTAATAGACCAGTAATAGGACCAGTCATCCTGAGAATCAGGAGCTCTGAATAGCTCATCAAATCTCTCTAAGCCTGTTTGCTGATTTGTTCTATGCAGAAATAATGCCAAGCTGCCCTGCAGGGAGTTATAAGAATTACAAGAGATAATAGGAAGTCTAGATATGGTGGCTCATACTGCAATCCCAGTATTTGGAAAGGCTGCAGCAGAAGGATAATTGCAGGTTCAAACCAGCCTGGGTTACCTAGTTAGATCTGGGTATAGAGAGGAAGACTCTGTCAAAAACAGGCAAAAGGAGTACCGGGAAGGGCTCTTTAGAACATAGAGGGGTGTGGATTTGAGGGGTTCTCATGATCTCAGGGCTCTTCCTATTGCTGTCCTCGCTAGTTCTGTGGAAACTTCTGACCTTTAATAATGTGTTTTTAGTTTTCCAAAGTTTTGATAAAGTAGAATTACCTGCCTGGGGTTAGAAGCAGAAATGTAGTAGAGTTGAGGGACTACCCCCTCTATAGACTTAAGAACACCCAGACATAGTCCAAGTGAATTGAGCTCTGAGCTCAAAGAATGCTGTCTGCACACACAGGAGTGGACACATGGGTCCAGGCACACATAGGGACAGGGCATCCAAACACACGCCTGTAGACACACACACACACACACACACACACACACACACACACCCCAAAAAGGATGCTGTTGAGAAAGACACATGGCCAATGCCTGGTTAGTTCTACTGCTTGCAGGCTTGAGAATCTGGACCCATGGCTTATTAAAATGAGCTGGGAAATATATATAAAAGAATTGTGGCTAAGTTGCAGAACTGGTTGAGGGGATGAAACAGGAGAAGCACTTAGCAGCTTCTCAAGCCAAAGCAAGTGTGGAAGATGTGAAGGAAGGGTTGTTGTCGTTGGACGCAGTAGGAAGGGCTGTGCCCTGGCAGGCAGGGCTGTTCATTGTTTTGGTAGAATGCCCATTCTCAGACTTCTCTTTGGCTAGCTCAGCGGTGAGGTGGTTGGTCTTCTCAGTTGCTGTAACAAGGGAGTACTATGGGTAGCTTACGGCAGCTCCCTACACTGGAGAATTAGCTACCCCTGAAAACGTACGATGTCAAGACTGAAAAACGAAGAAGAGGCTACAAATCTGTGAACCCCATGTCACAATTTCAGTCCCTCAGAAATAAGAAAATTCATTGTACAGCAAGACAGGCCTGGTTGTAGAAATGGAGTCGCTAATGGCTAACCTTGGTGGTTCCCACTCAAGACCAAGTCACTCCTACAGACTGGCACCGACAGCTGTTCTTCCTGCCAGAAAGGGGGACTTTCCAAGTTGTATTTCCCTACTGTCCCAAGGGCTTCTGAGCACCTTCTGCCCTGTTCCCCTCTACATTCTGTAGGCTATCCTGTGAGCTTTTAGTGTCCCACTGGTTTGGAGTAGCAAAGGCTCACTTTACTGAGAAGCCAGAGACATAGCATGGGATTCGGAAACCTTCCCTGCTGTCCTGGAGTTCCTTCATGAAGGTAACCAAAGTTGGAGGTTGTTCTTCCCTTAGTGTCCCCTGAACTGTTCTGAGGCACAGCCTCCTGGCTTACGTACAAGGGCGTCTCCCAGTAGGTAATCCAAGTGACAGGCAAAGGTGATCTTAAATCAGACGACGGGTTACACGGCCGTCCTCTGTGTTATTAAATAGTTTCTGCATGTCAGACTTCACCTTCACCTTCTTGGGAGCTTTTCTTTCTTTATGTTTTGATTATTAAATTGCATGAAGTTCGGCCTGGCACGGTGCTCTAAAGGCGTTTTAGAATCAAAGAACCAAGATTTCAGAAGTTCAAACATCTCTCTCCAAAAACAAGTGTGAGAGTAACAAAGTGCCTATACAGATCCAAAAGTGTATTGTTAAAGTGCTGAGTTCTGGATTTCCTAATCTCCCTATTCTGTAACTCATCTGCCCCAAACCTCCTAAACCTAATCGCTGAGCCAAAGTGTCCACAATCCAGTGGGTCACTTCAAAATTATTATACATAAAATTTAAAGAACATTGTTGCTATTGCCATAATTAAGAGAAAACATTTCTTTTTTTTTCTTTTAAAAAAGAGAGATTTATTTATTTATTTTATGTGAGTACACTGTCACTCTCTTCAGACACACCAGAAGAGGGCTTTGGATCTCATTACAGATGGTTGTGAGCCACCATGTGGTTGCTGGGATTTGAACTCAGGACCTCCTGAAGAGCAGTCAGTGCTCTTAGCCACCAAACCATCTCTTCAGCTCCAGAGAAAAATATTTCTATTCAGTCTGTCCGCACCAAGTAATCTTGTATGCTCATGCACCATTCTATTGTCTTAGATACATGATTCTATCTCCAAACATATATATATATGCTCCCCAAATATATATATATATATTGCTCCCCAATGGCCGATCAGCTTGATGCTATAACTTATTACCTCAAGCTCAATGTTAGTGGTTCTTCACTTGAGTTATATTTGAACAGAATTTTAGAAGACTGGTACCCTTGGTCATAAGCCCAGCTAAGAAAACCAAGATCACTGGAGAGGAAGCACTTTATCATTAGAAATTTCCTAAAGCTCCCCACATGATCCCAGCGGACAGACAAGGTGGTAGCTGTGGTTTAAGAAACTCTGCTATGACGAGGAGAAGCCAAGCCCATGAGTGACGTTTGTAATGTTGCTGCTGCGCATCTTTTCTTAGCTGTTTCGGCATGGAGACCGAAGTCCCATCGAGACCTTTCCTAAGGACCCCGTTACAGAATCCTCGTGGCCACAAGGATTTGGCCAACTCACCCAGGTTAGTTTGATCTATTTTGTTGTTACTTCGTATTTTTTGAAGCTGGATTCACATCACACAGGTTGACCTTGAACTCCCTATTTAGCCAAGAGTGATAAAATCCCTCATCCTCCTTCCTCCACCTCCCCAAGTACAGGGATTTCAGGTGTGAGCCAAAGCTCTGCTTAAATTTTTGAGTGAAGGGAAAACATGTACAGAATTTTTCACTTTGGCCTATTTATCCTGTGAGAGATTTCCATGGAGATTGTCTAGAGATATGTTTAAAATAGTGACAATATTTTATTTTATTTTATTTTATTTTATTTATTTTTATTTTATTTTATTTTATTGGCATAGGGGGTGGTCTGGACATTAGGATATTTGGAATATCCTTACCTGATTGTCTCATTTTACTGCTCAGCCAAAGCCAAGAGTCATGGCCCTAGCCAACTGTCAGGTTTTGTAGAGATCAAAACTCAGAGAAGCCATGAGAAGCCAGTATCTACCGCTTTGGAAGGTCAGAGCCCTTCCTACCATAGCCTATCCATCTTTCTCTCTAATTCGAGAGCATCACAAAGATCCACATGGCATTTTCTTAGTAAAAGGCTCTGTTTCCTTGCTATGCTTTTCCAGTGAGACCAAAAGATTTGTTGAAGATCATGAGGTTTGGATTCAACCCTAGAAATCTCTTAAGTAGTCATCAGATTCCAAAAGTGAGCTGTAAGTTAGAAGATAGTTGGACCTAAAGCCCCTGCTTCTTCAGCTACTGGGGTCTTGGTATATTGTTCCTGCCCAACAGTTATTCTCGTCTTTGAGAAGTGATGGGAGAGATACTTCCCAGAGATAAGCAAGTGAGCAAGTCCGTCAAACAGTAGCTTTGGGGTGACCACAACCTCTCTGGCTTGGGACTCTCTGGTGACGCCCTGGATTAAAGACAAACCTAAATGCAGTGCTTCTTATTTGGTGTCCCTGTTAAAAATGGATTCCAGGCCACATTCAAGATACAGGGAGCTAGAATCTTAGGGGGAAGTGTTGAGGAATCCAAGTTCAAAGGGTGCTCTGGATACTTTTATTGCATGCCAATGCTCAAGAACCACTGACCTAAGGTTGATCTCAGTGGTCTGCCAGACTCTCTGAGAGAGAGGGTTAAAGACAAATTCCTGGGGCTGGAAGGTTAGTTCAGTGGTTAGACTACTTACTGTTCTGGGAGAGGATTCAGATCTAATCAGTGATGCTCACATAATGGCTCACAACCATCTTTAACTCCAGGGGATGTGATCTCCTGATCTCTGTGGGTACCAGGCACATGTGTGCTGCACAGATACACGTACAGGCAAAGCACTCATACACATAAAATAATAAAAATAAATATTTTTTTCTGGTTTTTCGAGACAGGGTTTCTCTGTATAACAGGGAACAGGGACAGGGTTCCCTGTCCTGGAACTCACTCTGTAGACCAGGCTGGCCTCGAACTCACAAATCCACTGCCTCTGCCTCCTGAGTGCTGGGATTAAAGGTGTGCACCACCACTGCCCAGCAAAAATAAATATTTTAAAAAAAAAAAAAAAGATTTCTGAGCCCCACTCCCAAAGCTTCTAGCTCAATACATCAAGAGTAGAACCCAAGAACTTGATTCTAACACGCTCCCAAGTGATACCAATCCAACAGATCCAGAAACCACACCCTGAGTAACAAGCTCTAACTTTTTTATGAGCCAGCCACTGATAGTGATTATAATAAATCAGTCTATTTGCTATGAGGTTGAAAGGGACCTTAAGATTCAGCCAGCTTAACTTCAACATATGGCTGGATTTCATTCACAGAAATCCCTACAAAGTGGTCATCCAATCACTTTGAATGTTCTACCTACGTGGTTCCCTCTATCACACCTGAGATAAAGAATTTACCTAGGGGACTGGAGAGATGGCTCAGCAGTTAAGAGCACTGACTGCTCTTCCAGAGGTCCTAAGTTCAATTCCCTGCAACCACGTGGTGGCTCACAACCATCTGTAATAGGATCTGATGCCCTCTTTTGGTGTCTCTGAAGAGAGCAATGGTATACTCACATAGATAAAATAAATAAGTAAATCTTTAAAAAGAAAAAAAAGAAAGAATTTACCTAGATAAATCATCAACTAGCAACTGAGCATGTGCTATACACAAGCCTCTACACTGTGTGCTCAGAAAGATGAATGAGTATTCTCAGGGAGTCCTGACTGCAACAACTGTTCTCCCTTGCTTTAGTTTAAATAAAGGTGGTTTTACTGTGGAACATGTGATATACACCATGTTGTATATAAGTCTAAGAGACACATTTCTATGATAATGTATACTTTTCCTGAACTTTGTTTTTATTTTCTTTCCCCATAGAGGGGCATGGAACAGCATTACGAACTTGGAGGTTACATAAGGAGAAAATATGGAAGGTTCTTGAACGACTCCTATAAACATGATCAGGCAAGTTGGGGAACCAGAACTTTAAACCTTAACTCTTCAACAAAATTAAAATAATTCTTCATACCTGTGAAGAATTTACACCTTTACCTATTTTTTAGAGGATTTATACAAGTTGGAGGTCTTGTTCATAATTGTACTTCTTTTTATGGGATTATTTTCCCTAAAAATTTGTGACTCTTAGTTCAAGTTTTTATGGGTACCTGTGCAAATACTTTGGCTTAGTGTCACGGGTCGACTGTTGGCCTACAGATTGCTCTGTCCCCTTGGGTTTTCCTAGTACTATCCATCCTGTGACAAGTAGGATGATGATGCGCCTACAGTGCTTGCTGATATCTTATGCCCCTTTCCAGCTCTTTCCTTGACATCCTATCAATCCTACAGAAAGAAAATGTTGAGTTTTCTCTAATTTTCCATCTGTGTTGATTTCTCTCATTCTAGATTTATATCCGGAGCACAGATGTCGACAGGACTTTGATGAGTGCTATGACAAACCTTGCAGCCCTGTTTCCCCCAGAGGGGATCAGCATCTGGAACCCCAGACTGCTCTGGCAGCCCATCCCGGTGCACACTGTGTCTCTCTTCGAGGATCGGGTCAGTTTCCTGGGGAATCCAGGAGGAGACAATCAGGCTACTCGGGACTTACAGATTAAGCAGGCTGGATACATAGGACATGAAAGGGCCCAGACAAGCAAGGCTAAGAGCTGAGTTTTTCATTAGGTTTATTTTGCCGTATTGCCGTTCCAACTTTTGGTGATTTCCCTTTCTCCATCTACACATACACATACATACACACACACACACACACACACACACACACACACATATACACACACACATATACACACCAGTGTTCTGCCTTCAATCCTCAAGATTTTAGAGCCCAACATTGGTTTCCTATCTCCCCCAAATACCCAAAGATCTCCTTGCCCATCAAACACTCCTCTCTCATGAAAAGTTTACATTCTGGAGCAAAGGAAATACTCAGAGGTTAAAAACAAAACCAAACCCAGCTTTGTCTAGTGGCCATTGCTAGTAAACAACAATCAACAGTGGGCCTCTCCCATTCAAAAGCAATGTCTTCCTGTGAAACTGTTGTTCTCAGGCGTAGCTGCCTGTCGCTGCCTTCAAGAACCACCGGAGAGTTTTCAGAATGCCCAATGACAGGGGGATGCCTCACAAGTCTGAGGGTGGGGTCCTTGCATAAGTATCTTTTTAATTATTTTATTATATGTATATGAGTGTTTCACCTCATGTGTATACACCATGTGTGTGACTGGTACCCTTGGAAGCCAGAAGAGGGAGTTGGATCTCCTGGAACGGAATTACAGATGGTTGTGAACTGCCATGCGGATGCTGGGTCTAGAACCTTGGTCGTCTAGAAGAGCCACGAGCCCTCTTTTCTGCTGAGCCATCTTCTCAGGCCCAACATCAGTATTTTAAAAATCTCCCTCAATGATTTTATGGGCAGCCAAGTTTTAGATACAGCACTCTCTGCCAAGTTGCTAAAAAGGAACTATTTGAGAGAAACTCAATTTTACTCACACAGAATGAAGTTTGACCAATAAATTTAACCTTTTCAAAGGAATTGGTATTTAGATAAATAAATAAATAAATAAATAAATAAATAAATAAATAAATCAATCAATCAATCTAACCTTCCATTGTAGAATGTAAGGAAAACAAATAACCAGTTTGGAACAAAGAATCATTCCTTAATTATAGGCTTGACCATTTCATGGTTTTATAACTGAACAGTATAGACTGTATAACAAATTATTTAATAGAGGTTCATTCGGGTCACACTTTTGAAAACTTGAGGTTCAAAGCATGACACCAACATCTGCTCAGAATCAGGTGAAGGCCTCTTTCTGGGTCAGATGGTGAGGCAAAGCAAGCATATCCAAGACCACTTACTTCTACAATAAATCCCCTCCTACCCAGAAACATCCATTAACTCATTCCCAAGGGCAGAACCCCTGTGCCTCAGTCACTTCTCACAGCTCAGCCTCTCAGCATAGCCACACAGAAGAGCAAGGTTCCAACACATGACTTCTCTAGAAAACACCCAAATCACAAGAGCATCTCAGACTGTTTATTAGCATTGACCGGAAGCTTTTCCCAGGGACTTCTGGGACTTACTAGTCTCCTCTCTGCCGTCAATACTCCTAGAGATTTGACTTCATGGCTGTATGAATTCTACAAATGCTCTGTAGAATTTTCCAAAATGCTTTGTAGAAGCAGTGGCTCCCCCTGTAAACCCTCCTCAAAGTTAATGTTCTGTAACCATTTTCCTGATATTTTCAGAAAAAAAAAACTAGAATAATGTATTTATGTCCATATCTTCACAGAATCAGCAGGGGAGCATTATATTACCAGTGTTCTAAAAATGTTGTGAATAATACTTAACCAAAAAAAAATCATATTTACCACAGGCTTTTCTACAGAAATAAAGCCTGAAATGTAATATCAAATCATAGCCAATGTGAAGCAAAGAGCTAGTCAACCTGTAATCCAGACAGTTGGCAATCAAATTACACAGTAAAGATGCTGGGGCTATCGGAAGGTGAGAAAAGAAACAGAGAACGAGGAAGATGGAGAGGAAAACAGAAAATAAGATAGCTATCCCCAGGTTCCAGTTACTTTTTCATTAGGTAAGGCAGATTCTCTGATCAATGAAAAAAATTAACAAAATTGATGAAAAGGCTACATTATTCTCCCAGCTGTGCTGAATGCTGCTGCATATCTGATCAAGCTCCGTGCCTAGATCAATCTAATGAAAGAAATGCAGTATGTATCAACTATGTGACACACTACAGGATAGTGGGTGATGATTTCAACACAAGTTACACATACTGAAGGAGTTCAGAAAAGGGCCACAGGGCAGGGATTCAGGTCCTCACAGAAGGTGAGACTGATTACACCTGGGAGGCAGGAGAGGATGTGACAACACGCATTCCTCAGAACTGCCTGGGCGTGGTGTGTGGCGTCCTTCAATGCTTAGAAGGAAAAGATGTGGGAGCCTCCGAGGAGAATTGTTGATGTCATTCGGGGATGATGAAATGAACGTCTGAGATTACAGGATCATAAAAAGGAAGGAAACAAAAATAAAACCAGGTGACACGCAGAGTCAGAGAGGACTGACAGGATGCAACTTAAAAGCTTTCAGAGAGCTGGGCAGTGGTGGCGCACGCCTTTAATCCCAGCACTTGGGAGGCAGAGGCAATCAGATTTCTGAGTTCGAGGCCAACCTGGTCTACAGAGTGAGTTCCAGGACAGCCAGGGCTACACAGAGAACCTTGTCTGGAAAAACCAAAAGAAAAAAGAAAAAAAGCTTTCGGAGCATCGACTAACACAACAGAAGCCTTGTTCTGGTTGTAGACAATGCAGCAGAGAGCGTGACAAAGGGGAGTGTAACTCACTTGAGATTACTATGTTATTGGAAATAGACAATAAGAAGAACAACCATAAAGTGCTTTCAGATTGTGATAAGTCCCTTGGAAGAAGGAAATAAGCTGCTGTAGTGGCCGAGGCGGAATGGCTTGGAAACGTAAGGTGGGCCTCTGTGCCAAGCCAGAAGGCTTCAGCACTTCTGGACAGGAACGTGTGAGAAGTTAGGCTGTGGGGAAGCAGGCTAGAGAACTAGCTGTCCTTTACCAGTCACCTCACAAGGACCTTAGAAGCCATGGCAAATTTGGATCTGACTGCAGGTAAAATGAAAAGTCTGTGGAAGTTAAGACCCACCCAAATGATTTGGTCTTTGGGGTCCTTAACTTTAAGAAGGAATGTGACTTCAGTGGGGAGAAGGGACTGGTAAGTCAGTGAAATGGACTGAAGTTGACCAAACAGGAAGCACAGACAGTGACTGAAACACAGAGCCTGTGTCCAGACCGGGGTTGGACAGTGGAGATGAAGGAAGGGTCTCTTTTAGATCTAGTTTGGAAGTAAACCAATTCTCCTGACTGCCTACAAAGCAGTTTAAACTTTATCGCAGGCAGAATTAGAGAAACTAGCAAAGGAAATGCTTGAAGATGCGGTTGACCTCGGCTCTATACACACTGGGTTTTCAGAACTGCAGTGATCGTAGAATGGCCTTCAGATAACGGCCTTCAGATGCCATGCTCCATAAAGGGCTTACAGAAACAGAGCGGATGAACCTTAGAGCCACAAAACAAGCTCACTACTCGTCGGCAGCCAGTGGGTCACAGTTAAAGCTCAGAGCAATTGGGAAACATACACCAGATTTAAGACTGTCATTTGGCCCTCCTAATAGATTTCTTAATTATATTTTCCACTCATTTAACACACACTCATATTTCGACCGTGCAGATTTCCTAGAACGAACTCAATGAATGGTTGATCCCTTTAAGGTTCTATTCCAAGCCTCTAATTTATTTCGCCTCACTTCCGGAGAAGAGAGGGCACACACAGATGGGCACTTAGCACAGGATAACAGTCATCCACACAGAAAATGAGCAACTGTGAATATTTACCAGCAGCAAGCTCATGAAAGGAAAACAAATAAATCAGTTTCTGCATGCGTCAGGGTCCCCGTCCTATTTTCTGGGGACCTGGAGACCATTTGCCTCATTGCGTCTAATTTTAGAATTTTCTGTTCAAAGGCCACTTGGATCTTTTAAGGTTGCTTTAGACCTAATGAGGCTTAAAAGGTTGGCACCAAGTCTTTGCCAGCTCTCGTCTGACTAATCAAGGTCTTATGTTCTGTTGTTTGTTTGTTTGGTTGTTTGTTTGTTTTGTCCACAGTTGCTGTACCTGCCTTTCAGGGACTGCCCTCGTTTTCAAGAACTCAAGAGTGAGACTTTAAAATCCGAGGAATTCCAGAAGAGGCTTCATCCATATAAAGTGCGTGTCATCTACCGTATAATGAGGTGTGACCTGGGTTGGTTTGGTTTTTTTTTCTTTTTTTTCCTGTGCAGTGGTCACCAGCCAGTACAGAGGCCAGTCCCTGCCAGGCTTTGCCCATGTCCTGGACAAGTATCTGGTGCGTGAGAATGAGTGTTTGCTCTGAGGAGGCTGAGGGACCTCCTGGTCTTTCTAAACACAAGCCTGTCATTCCCTTTTGTGAAGTACTTGCTTTTCAGGATGGCCCAAAAGGTAGACTTGATAATTTGGATTTAAAAAAAAAAAAAAAAGTAACCATTTGAGTCAGTGACACATCTCTACGGTCCAAGAATTAGAAAACATCAAAAGTACAGTAGAATATGGTGATCTCTCAATGATCCCGTTACACTGGTAACGAGTGACATTATTGTCTATGGAGTCTTCCAGTTTTCCTGTGCACAGGAATGTGATGATGATCATCATCATCATTATTAATTCAAATGTCTGGAAAATATTTTATATTTGTAGGTAAAGTATTTCCTCAGGTTTTTGCAAATGTGCAGTATCTTAATTTACTGATTTACCATAACTTATTTTTATTTATTTCCTGGAAGTATGGCTCACTTGTGACCAATTACCTTTATAAGCACTTTGTGGTTCCTCATTCTCTGTTAACTGGCTCATCTTTTCTCACTAATTTGAGATCTTACATATTAAAATCTCCTTATGGATGGAGGCCGGTTTTGAACTTAGATTCTATTTCTTGTTCTGATCAGTCAGACCGTGATTTATTGGAACTCAGTGAGCTGTCTTAGCAGCCAAAATCACCTGTCATTCCTGTTACTGATCTGATTGGGTTGTTTTTATTTTTGGTTTTTTTTTTTTTTTTTTTTTTTTTTTTTTTTTTTTTTTTTTTTTTTTGCTTTTTTCCTTTTTTGAAACAGAATCTTTCTACATAGCATGACTGTCTTGAAATTCATACATAGACCAGGCTGGCCTCAGACCGCCAGATCTGCCTGTCTCTGCCTCCAAAGTGCTAAGATTAGAAGCACGCACCTCCACACCCGGCTCCTCTCTTTTTCTAAATGTTCCTGTATGTGCTTTTAGCTTCTTTTTAAACTGTAGAATCAGCCAGTATACTACATTAGCATATGCTACAGTCGCATATACTACAGGGAAAAGAGAAGCCAAGGGATGCTAGGAGAAATATGGACTGTAAAAGAGAGATTTACTCTTTACTGAATATCCATGATCCCCTAGTTTCAAACATATTAAACTTTTTAGTGGTTTTATTCAGATAATATTAAATTTATGTTAAATTAGAGAGGACGTATAACCATTAGATGTGGAACTTTTAAAAAAAATATGGTACCTCATTTTAGTCTCCTGCCACTTATTTTTGCGTAATTTAAAATTTTTTAAACTATATTTTAAAAGACTTTTTAGTTTTATGGTTCCGATTGTTTTGCCTACATGTATGAATGTGTACCACATGCATGCCTGCTGCCTGCAGAGGCCAGAGAGGCATCCGTTTCCTCAGAACTGGAGTTACTGATGATTGTAAGCCACCAAGTGGATGCTGGGAACTGAACATGGATCCTCTGCAAGAGTCACAAGTGTTCTTAATCACTAAGCCATCTCTCCAGCCTGTCTTTCCAATATCTGAAAATAGCAATGATTTATCTCTAGTTTTCCCGAATTTACCTCTCTGGTTGTTTCTCTTACCTGCTTGCAACAGTCAGTAGTTACAGCACGATGTTTCACAACAGTGTTGTAGTGGGCATCATTTGTCATATTCTTAATTTATATATTTTCTACCATTAAGTGCACTAACTTTTGAGTCAAAATACAGTAGTTTTTTTGTTATTGTGTTTTGTTTTGTTTTTGTGTTGATTTTTGGTTTTTCGAGACAGGGTTTCACTGTGTAGCCCTGGCTGTCCTAGAACTCACTCTGTAGACCAGGCTGGCCTCGAACTCAGAAATCCGCCTGCCTCTGCCTCCCAAGTGCTGGGATTCAAGGCATGTACTACCACTGCCCGGCTCTATCTTTACATTTCTCAAATCAAGCCTTTTTCCTTTTGTGTAAAATTGAAATATTTGCTGTTTTGTGCTTTGTGTTGATATTTACAAATGACACTGAACTCATTTTATTTTCTGAGCAGTCTCCACTAGCATTGGTATCAGGACTAACACCTAAACATTTGGAAAGTTTTCTCTCTCTTTTTAATGGTCCTGAGCAGTTAAAATAGCATTAGAATAAGTGGCCCTTGAAAAGCTTGACAGAGTTCCTCTGAAAAATCTTTCATGGTGGAGTTTTGTGTTTGAGCCAGAAAGAATAGGAACCATCTTTCCTATCCAGGGGAGTAGGTGTGTGTACATGTGCAGGTGTATGTGTTCTTCTATGCCTGAGTGTGTGTGTGCACGTGTACCTGTGCTATATCAGTGTGTGTGTGTGTGTGTGTGTGTGTGTGTGTGTATGGGGTGTGTGTGTGTGTGTGTGTGTGTGTGTGTGT
>JADRCD010158779.1:0-15150 GCA_019843815.1 Montemys delectorum
AGATCTCATCATGGTTGTGAGCCACCATGTGGTTGGCTGGGATTTGAACTCAGGACCTTCGGAAGGCAGTCAGTGCTCTTAAGTGCTGAGCCATCTCTCCAGCCCCCAATGATTTTTTTTAAATGAATGAATTATGTATCCCTACTTCCCTCATCAATACTAACTCTTCTCCCATAATCGTATTTCTTCCTTTTTCTTCTATCATTTTCTAAAGCCTTCAAGACATTCTATATTTTGTCCTTCTGAGTGCTTTTCTTCTTCTCACGGGCTATTATTAACAATACAGCTCAAAGAAAGTAACCCCGTTAGTAATTTCTCCAACACCGCCCACTTTCCATCTCTAATGAGAAGGGGGTGGAAGAGGCGGTCAGAACATAGGCTCCACAGCATTTCATCTACCTACCCTGGGTCACTAACTCGACAACAGTGAAGTCGGTCCTCCCCATAACACAACTTTCAGGGCAACCGCACCATCTCTTTCTACATTTACATCTCCGCAACCAGAAGACTCGCGCAGAGGGAATCCTCTGCTCTCAAAAGTTTACGGAGTCCGTTACACTCGCGCCTCGCTGGAAAGAGGGGTGCATCCCCGGAGTAGGACAGCCTAGTTGGACAGACTGGCGGGATTTCAGAGCCCACGATGTTGACGAGGGTCACCTTTGGACCTGGCCAGGTTCCTCTGACCACTGCTCCGAGAATGCAGCGCTCTTCGAGCCCTGGAGGGAAGCTAAGGGGTGCGGCCAGTGCAGGCAGTGCCCGGGCTGGGGACAGCAGAGACGCGCAGTGTGGACCGCTCGGCTGACCTGCCACACCGGGACTACGCCCACCCGTACCCCGCCAGGGCACAGACCCTACCTAGTCCCAGAACCACTCCCTGAGGCACCCGGCTCGCCCCCGACCCATAAATCAGTCCGCCGGCGCTCCTCACTGGCTGAGTCCGCATCTCCCTCCTGGTCATTGGCTACCCGCACGCAAAGCCCTCCTCCACAAGGGAACCTCGCGTACGGCGGTCTCCACAGCTGAGCACCCCCGCCCGGGCTCCCCGTAGCTCGCTGTCCCGGCAGCGCGGCCTCAGCCACTCACCGTGTAGTAGGAGAGCAGCCCTGCATTGTAGTCCAGCACGAACCAGCGATACTGCCATCCCTTCATCACGTTAGTCCATTTGCTCAGCGGCCCTTCCACGATGGACGCCATCTTGGGAGCCGCCAATGACAACAAACGGCCTGACGTCAGTCGCCTATATGGCATTCGGCATGCAGGGGGCGGGGCCTCCAAGAGCCTAGGCGGGACCCGGGCGTGAGTGGGCGTGGCCAGGTGCGGCTCCTCTGTGCAGGCGGTGGACCCACGCCCCTGGCAATCCCAGTCAAGCGTGCTTTGTTTCTTTCTCTCTTTGCCCATTGTGTGTAGGGCGGGCTGTTATGGAGGCAGAAAATTGAGAAAGCAGGCGTGAATGTTAAGATTATTTATCCAAGCCATGCGTGATGGTGGATACCTGTTATCCCAGCACTTGGGAGACCAGGGGATCATTAGTTCAAAGCCAGACTCAGCTAAGTTAGACTGTTAAAAGAAAGGAGAGAGAGAGAAAAGGGGAGTGAGGGAGGGAAGGAGGGAGGGAGGGAGGGAGGGAGGGAGGGAGAGAGAGAGAGAGAGAGAGAGAGAGAGAGAGAGAGAGAGAGAAAATAAAAGAGAAAAACATCTTAAACATCTTCAAGAGGATCTGAAGGGGGTAGGGGAGCTCACAACTGCCTATAACTCCAGGCCATCAGAACTGAGGGTACCTGCACTTATGAGCAAATATTCCCACCCCACTCAGACTCACTCACTAAAGTACATACAATTAAAACTAAATCTTTTTTGTAAGTTCAAGATCATCCTTGACTACATAATAAATTCAAGAGTAGTGCAGGCTACATATAACTTTTTTAAAAATAAGTGTTGTTGGGTTTTTTGTTTTGTTTTTTTTGGAGACAGTCTCTTTGCAGCCTTGGCTGTTCTGGTATTTGCTATGTATAGACCAGGCTGGCCTTGAACTCACAGAGATCTGTCTGCCTCTGGGCTTGGATTAAAGGTGAGAGCCACCACATCTGGCAAAAGAATTCTATTGTTAAGAACCTAGTGACTGGGAAGGCTGGAGAGATGGCTCATCAGTTAAGCACTGACTGCTCTTGCAGAGGTCCTGAGTTCAATTCCGAGCAGCCATAGAGTAGCTCACAATCATTTGTAATGAGATCTAATGCCCTCTTCTGGTGTGTCTGAAGATCAACAGTGTACTCACATACATAAAATAAATAAATCTAGAAGAATCTAGTGATCCTCTTTTGGCCTCCCTGGCTCCAGACATGCATGTAGTATACAGATAGAGATGTAGGCAAAAAGTACTCATATGCCGGCAGTGGTGGCACACAACTTTAATCCCAGCACTTGGGAGGCAGAGGCAGGCGGATTTCTGAGTTCGAGGCCAGCCTGGTCTACAGAGTGAGTTCCAGGACAGCCAGGGCTATACAGAGAAACCCTGTCTCGAAAAACCAAAAATAAAATAAAATTAAAATTAAAAAAAATTAAAAAAAAATAAAAAGAAAATCCAAGAATCCAGTTATTGAATATCTCAGCTAGTCTTCAGTATATGCCAAAATCTGGAAAAGGTAGGCTCTAATGCCAGTGAAGTAATGGGCTTGCTAGCAAGGGTGAGAGAAACAGGCAGAAAAGGGGTAAGCTTCCGTCTATGAAGCCCTATTTATAGGCTTCCAGCAGAACGTGTGGCCCAGACTAGAGGTGGGTCCTCCCACCTCAAAGATCTGGATTACAAGTGTATTTTCCCACTTCATATAATCCAGCTAAGCAAAAGTCCTCCACAGGTGTGCCCAGCCATTTTTGGATTTTAGTTAATTCCAGATGTAGTCAAGTTGACAACCAAGAATAGCTGGCTATCAGACCTGCCTTCACTTAAGAAAACATATAGGGCCGGGCAGTGGTGGCACACGCCTTTAATCCTAGCACTTGGGAGGCAGAGGCAAGCGGATTTCTGAGTTCGAGGCCAGCCTGGTCTACAGGACATCCAGGGCTATACAGAGAAACCCTGTCTTGAAAAACCAAAAAACAAACAAACAAAACAAAACAAAGAAAACATATAGGTTGTTCTTCACACCTCACAGAACACCTCCCCCAATGTCCATTTATGTATTTGTTCCACAAACCACTCACTTAATAACCATAGTCTAAGAATACAGCTCAATGACAGAGTGTTTCCCCAGCATTTGTGAGTCCCTAAATTCCACTCCCAGAATTAGGGGACCTCTGTGTACACCAGGTGTGGGCTTCCATAGATGTGTGTGTGTGTGTGTGTGTGTGTGTGTGTGATTGCTTGGTCTACGGGGAATGGCACTATTAGGAGGTGTGACTTTGTTGGAGGACGTGTGTCACTGTGGAAGTGGGCTTTGAGGTCTACTATGCTCAAACTCCACCCACTGTGGAATTCCAGTCTCTTCCTGGTTTCCTGCAAAAGATAGCCTCCTTCTGGCTGCCTTTGGATCAAGCTGTAGAACTCTCAGCTCCTCCAGCACCATGTCTGCCTGCTTCCTGCCATGATGATGGACTGAAACTCTGAAACTCTAAGCCCACCCGAATTAAATGTTGGCCTTTATAAGAATTGCCTTGGTCATGGTATCTCTTCACAGCAATGGAAACCCAAACTAAGACACCAGGTTGGTTGGCCTAAGAGCTTGTGAGGATTCTCTTGACTCCAGACATCTAAGAATACAGATACACAATATCCCATCCAGCTTTGTGTGGTTTTTGTGGATCTGAAATCGGGTCCTCCTGATTGTGTGGCAAGCACTTATCCTCTTAGTCATCTTCCCAATCCTCATTCTTTAACTTTTGACAGAAACAAAGACCTGAAGAAAGTAGTGGAGTAAGCAGGGGAAAGAATTTCCCAGGGAACATGACCAGTGGACAGAACAGATGTTGAGAGTGAGCCAGGCATGTTGAAGAAACAGAAACTCACTGAGTAGTTAAATAAGGTAAGGAAAAAGGAGGTGGAGAGAGAGGCAGAAAGGACAGACCACTGGCAGCCTACAACTACGCTGTAAGTATTTATGGATCACATAGCCATATCCAGACACCATTCAAGGTGCTGGGATCTTCTGTGATGGAAGCAAATACTAAGAAAGTAAACAGGAAAGTTGCCCAATACTGAGACTCCAGCTGATTCAGTGCTTGCTGCATAAGCACCAGGACTTGAGTTCAGACCCCCCATGCCCACACACCCACGCACTCACACAAAGGCCTGGTGCATGCCTGTAATCCCAGTGCTAGGAAGATGGGACAGGAAGTTCCCCGGGGCTTGCTGTCAGCTAATCTGGCCAAATTGGTGAGATATAAAATCAATAGAAGACTGTGTCTTAAAAAAAAAAAGTGGGGCCTAGAAGGAAAGCTCAGTGTGTGGGGGAGGGTGCTGGGTAGGGGGGACATGCCTTAAATCCCAGCACTCCAGAAGCAGAGGCAGATGGATCTCTTTGAGTTCAAGTCTAGCCTGGTCTACAGAGTAAGTTCCAGGACAGCTAGGGCTACACATAGAAACCCTGTCTTGGAGGAGGAAGAGGAGGAGGAGGAGGAGGAGGAGGAGGAGGAGGAGGTGGAATGCTCATAATATGGACAGTATCATCAACCCCTTAGTCTGTCTTAGCATTCCTTGGGGTCACCGGGCATTAGAAGGTTCTCCTTAGCTTCCGCCATAAAAAGACAAGTCAACAGCAAAAGGCAAGAGGAAAGGCCTGACTCCTAAGACAAAGTCCAGCTCATAGCACCTCATCTACATTCTACACTCATCAGCTAAAAGTAAACAAGGTGGAGACTTGGTCTTGTTCCTACATTCTTCTGTTTCAGCCTTGCCTGGGAAGAAAAGGCCCTGAAGTATAGAGGAAACAGAAAAGGACTCAACCAAAAGAAGACATAATGCTAATCATTATCCCTATAAACGTGCTGGGGACAGGAATTGGGGCTAAGGCATCCTACCACTGAGAGGATCAGCAACTGTTTGGTGCTGGGATTGTACTCAGGGACTGTGTGTGCTAAGCGCACACTCTACCACTGATGTGCACTACTAGCCAACATGTAATTTTATTTGTTTTTTCTGTTGTTTTGTTAAGATGGAGTTCTTGCTATATTGTTCAGGCTGGCCTTGAATTTATGAACCTCCTGCCTCGGTCACCCAAGTAATGGGGATTGCAGGCCTGTACAAAAACACATGAATCCAGGATAAGATCTTTTAAAAGTGTGTGTGTGTGTGTGTGTGTGTGTGTGTGTGTGTGTGTACAAGGCAAGAGGTCCTTGTGCACACAGGTAAGCATTGGAGAATCCAGAAATGTTAAACACGCAAGCTTGTCTCTTCAGGCATGTTTACTTGTTTTCCATCCAGAATACTGGGAATGGATGCAGTTTACAACCTGGTGATGTTTTGCTATCTGTAGGGCCATGCGTCACCCAAATGCCTCAGAATATTATGGTTTTTTTTTTTTTTTATCCCAGACTTTCTCCCCACCCCTAAATCCTGAACATTGTTTCTCAATCCATAAAACCCATCCTCATGAGAGATGTCACTTGTACTTTACAACAGCCTAAGTGACTTTTGTGTTATCTTACAGCCGGGATGATTCTGTCTTCAACAGGCATTGTGTTTACCCCAGTCATTCACCCAGACTCTTATCCTGAGCTTTATCTCTGAGTCAACAGAAGCCATCTTTATGGAAGAGGCCGTAAGTACTTTGTAAAGAGTTTCAATGTAAGCATGTCTTAAGCTTTGTTGTATGCACGGGCCTGAGTTAATTGTCATCAAGAAACTTTTTTCCAAAGTTGTACTCTGCTTAAATATGGCTAATTTTTTAGCCATACCTGGTGATAGACTCCTGAAGGCTGGTCCAAAACCAGCTAAGTCAGACTGAACCGACATTCATTCTCACCTGGATCATTAGCCTGGCAGCGGTGGTGCTTGCAGAGACTCCCACATGTGTCTCTGTGTAAGTACACTCGTATGGGGGCAGTGTGCCTGCCTGTGCACAGAGGTCAGAAGAGGCCTTGATTCCTCCTCTATCACTCTACCTGTCCCTTTTGAAGTGGGGTTTTCCCCTGAAACTGAGGCTCACGTTTTCTGGACTAGGTTATAAATCGGCAAACCCTAGTCATCTTCCAGTATCCGCCCCCTCAGAGCTGGGGTTCCAGGCATGCACTTGGGTGCTAAAACTCCAGTCCTCATGATTGGGGAGCAAGTACTGTTAACCACTGAGACATCTCTCTAGCTCCCAAAGATGAGAATTTTTAAGATAACCCCAGCAGGAAAGCTGAAGCTAAAACGAGAGGGAGTAGACTGGAGATGAAGCCAAGCATAGAGGTGGCAGCATGTGCTTCTTGTAGCCCTTGAGCCCACAAGAAGGGCAAGAGGAATGCCACAAGTTCTAAGCCAACCAGGGCGACAAAGTAGACCCTGTGTCAACCAAAAGCCAAGTGAATAAGGAAAGAGTCTATAACTGGACAATCACAATAGTGATAGAGAATGGTAAAGATATGCTACTATATATTTATTCTACATAATTAATTGATTTTGAGACTGTGCCTTTTATGGTCCAGGTTGACAGGAAGTGAAAGATGACCCTAAACTCCTGATCCAGAGGCTACCACCTTCCAAGAACTAAGATTATAGGTTTTTAATGCAAAGCTTTAATTCCATTAAGCAATGGAGTTCAGTGTTGTTCTCTCTCGTTTGTGTGTCTGGATAATCAGTTAAGTAGCTGATCATTTGGTGGTGGTGGTGGCATCTGTATATGTGTATTGTTTGCTTATGGGGTTCTTTGTTTAAGACAGGATTTCCCTATGTATCTCAGGCTGCTCTCAAACCAGAAACAATCTTCCTGTTTCAGCACCCCCACCCCACCACCCTGAGTGCTGAAACTATAGTTATATACCACCATGCCTCGCTAAAATAGACCTTTGTCTTATTGTGCTATGCAGTACTCTTTTGAACAACATCTCCAACCTCTGCAGTTTTTTTTTTTTAAGGAAGACCAAAAATGGCTTATGTTTCTCAATAGGAAGTTTCCTTCCTGTACTTACACAGCTGTTTAGAAATGTGTGTGTTTGTGTGTGTGTGTGTGTGTGTGTGTGTGTGCGTGCACGCCTTTTCCCCAGCCCTCAGTGTAGGTGCAGATTAGCCTACAATGCAGTCTGTTGTTGGTTTGTGTCCTTCTCTTCTGGAACAGGCCTCCAACTGTCTTTTGTTATTGCTGTTATTGGTATTGTGTTTCCTAATTGGTATTTGTTGGCCATCAAATAAAACATTTCCAGAATGCTGCCTTCTTAAGGAAAAAAAAAAAAAAAACAGAAACATACAAAAATGCAACTGCCCTTAACTGGGTGTAAAGGAAATAAAGCGGGATTAAATTTGAGGAAGGCAAAATAAGACTTCTGATTTTGTCTGCAAACAGCAGGGGTTGGTTCTTTCCAGCCAATTCCTCTCATTGGACAGGAGAAAACAAGTGAAGTGTCTGTCTTAGGAAGAGGTGGCTATGATGTGGGGCAAAAGGTTGCTAAGAAAGGATGAGAAAGGAATTTTGTTCACTTGGCGACCCACATCTCAGCTAACCTGGTAAACCCCCTCCTTTCTTAATGTGTGACTGACCCTCTGCTCCCTGCACCCCGCCGTACACTTTAAAGACTCATTTCTACTGTTCAGCTATTGTTCTTTTTTTGAGACAGCATCTCATGTATCTCAGTCTGGGCTCAAACTCACTATGCATGAGAGGCTAGCCTTGAACTTCTGCTCCTCCTATCTCTACCTCCTAAGAGCTGAGATGGCAGCCCTGCACCATTATTCCAGGCATGATGTCCCTGGCCTATTCTTATATTCCCATAGGAAGCACACCTGGGACATGGTCACCAGAGCCTTGTGACTATGAAAACCACTCTGAAGGGAGCTCCTCTGCTTTTTCCTGTGTGACTCTACCTCCTAACACAGGGATCATCCAAGTCCCACTTAGAGGCAGGCAAGAATGGGGGGATTTAGTAACCTGGGACCCGGCTTGCTTTGGGTTATGCATAGCTCCTCTCTACTAGTACTGCACCCAGCAGCTCAGCTCCAGTACCTTGCACATATCATGCACACATACTCTCTGATATAACACTCCTCTCTGGAAAAATAGCTGAATTTCCTCACCCTAATAATAAGTGAACTTGGGCAGTCACACTTCTACCTGGATCCCAACATATCTAGGTAGAAGAGTGGAATGCCAATCCAGCCTGAACCATTTTGGGGTGCACGCACAGCAAAGCAAAACTGAGTCCTCAAATTTTAGTAAAAATCTCCTATTTACCATATTATGCTTATGCATAACTAATTAAAATCAAATGCATTATGGAAGGAACATATACAGAAAAATGATTATAGGACCTAATCTGTCAGTCAAAACAGAAAACCACTCTCACTATGCCCTTTATCATCCAAACTCCTTCACCTCTTGAACCCTATACAAGCTCCACACAACAATTGAGGCCCTTGAATATTCTCATTCATTTGGCCCATTGTCAATCTTGGTAATATATCCCTCTTGGATCTATACTATCATTTCTTTTGAAATAAAGTTTTCTTGCTTCTTTTGCAAATCTGTGTGAGTTCTTATTTCCAATTCTTTGGACAAGAGACCAAACACATAAAACACCTGACCTAGCCCCCAACCACTGGTAACAACTTCAAATATCAGCTCTTCTTTGAGGTTTCTGTGGAGCATCCACACCTGTGCCGATGTTCCACCACAAATTACACACAGATAATGGTCATCTCAAAACGTCTAAGGACTCATTAAGATGAGTTCATTCTTGGTGCCTGTGCTAGTCAGAGTATGCTACATGGTCAGATATGAGTGATTATTTATTATCATTATTAATTAATTTTATTATCTGATGCTGGGGATTGAACCTAGAGACTTTCACATGCTAGGCATGTACTCTACTACCAACCTACTCCTTCAGACCCCAGAAATGTTTTAGATGAGCAGCTCATCTGTAGTGACCAGGATGGATTACATGCTGGCAGCAGGACCAGAACCTGTGAGACTTGATAAATCCTGAATGACAGCAGGATGAGAAAGGAGAGGAGGAAGTGGAGGAGATGTGTTAATGAACTAGGGGTAGGCAAGAATCAACTGGACTCCAAATTTCTAGGCTGAGAACAGGAAAAATGGAGTTTTCTTGATATGTGTAAAACTGAATGTGTTGAATGTGAAGTATGTGGCATACTCAGAGGACATGGTAGGTGCTGAGCCAACAAGTGGATGTTCAAATTTGGAGCTTAGGGAGGAGACTAGAGTTACAGATCCAGACTTGGGAGTTTCCATCCATAGGTGCTAAGGGGAAGCACAGAGGTCATATGGGATCCGGATGAGATGTCTGGGACCGAATAGAGCCCAAAGCACAGTGAGGATGACAGAAAGTGACTAGCCAGGGAGAAATGTCAAGACCAGGCAGTTAGAATAGAAAAGAAAGAGAATTTGGGTGAAGCCAATACCTAGGGGGTAAAAAAACTTCCAAGGTCAAATCCAAGAAATAAAACAAGTTCCTCCTCTGTTAATTGTATTTCATAGTGAATTAGAAAATTATTAACAGGATATGTATGTGGATGTGTGGGTAGATCTGCATAGTGAGCTTAAAAATGGTAGATTGTAAAAATGGGGCCAGAGAGATGGCTTGGCCAGTAAAGGCACTTGCCACCAAGCCTGAAGCCCTGAGTTGTATCCCTAAGACCCACATCATGGAAGGACAGAACTGATTCCTAAAAGTTGTCCTGTGACCTACAAACACACACACACACACACACACACACACACACACACACATATATGCACACATATATATACACACACACACATATAATACACAGACTTAAAATGATGCTTGAGGGCTGAAGGCACATTCTGGGTAGAATGTAGGCCCAATATGTGCCTACCCTGTGTCCCATCCCTAAGTACTAAAAAGCAAATTAACAAGCAAAAAAAATCCCTATGATATAAGGATCTATTTTTTAAAAATTAAATAGAGACTAAAGAGATGGCTCTGCAGTTAAGAACACTGAGTGTTCTTCCAGAAGACTCAGGTTCAAGTCCCAGCATTCTCATGGCAGTCCACAACCATCTATAACACGAGTCCAGGAGGTCTGACTCCTTCTTCTGCCCTCTACAAACATCAGGCATGCTTTAGAACACAGTAATCCATGTAGGCAAAAATACTCATACATATAAGATTTAAAAGTTACAAAATCAAACAATATATATTGTTATAAAAATTATACATGTATGATTCTAATTTTATTCTTTAATTTATATATGTATCCTATAGAAGACTATAAAGATATAGACAAAATATCCCTAGTCAGATCTTAGTTAATTGCTTCTTTTTTCTTTATATTCTTTCAGTGACTTCTGAATTTTCTGAGTCATTATATTTATAATGAGAAAAAAGTTAAGCCATGGAACTACAGAAATGTGCCCCATGCCTGGCTAGACAGTAGATTCTTTTTTTTATCATTTATTTTTTATGTGTATGTGTAAATGCTTGCATATATGTATATATGTCACATGCATGCTTGGTGCTTGCAAGGCCAGAAGAATTCTCTGGAACTGGAGTTACAGATTGTTATGAATTGGCGTGTGGATCCTGGGAACCAAAGCCAAATCCTCGGTAAGAACAGCAAGTGCTCCTAACTGCTGAGCCATCTCTCCAGCCAGTAGATTCTTGGCCTAGACCCGGAGGACACAGAAAAACCTGTGCAGCTTTCCCCAGGGTAGCTTGATACGTGCAAAGGACTCATCACTGTGCTTCTTCTGCATAGTTAGTGTTCAATCCAAGTGGATTCTTTCTAGGGAGATCTAGTGGATTCTTCTTCTTTCTAGGGAAGGTGGGAAAGGATTCCAAAGGAAGTAGTGTTTGCATTAAGTTTTCAGGCATAAAATCTTGGCTGGCTTAGAGAAGAGAAACTAACATTTGTAGCATAACTACTAAGAATAGGCAGTCTCTCTGGGCTTCCCAGAATGAACAAAGGGGAAACATTCCAGGCGAACAGAACAGCTCAGGAGAGATGCAAAGACTCAGACTCTCTGGTGCATCCTGGAAGCAGCTTCTTCTTCCAGATGTGGCAAAGCAAGAGGACCCCTTATATCCACAGAGGGAGGCCAAAGATGGAGGCCTGGGCCAAGTTTAAATGTCCAGCTAGCCTTGTAGAATTGCAGGCACATTACCTCAAGACAGAGGGAAAACCTCACCGTTCCGCCTGAGTGAAAGAGTATCAATTACAAGGATCTAACCTCCTATCTAATTCCCAGGACTACACAGTGATTTCCAAAACATGGGCCATGGTGCATAATTTATGCCCTCACTTTGTAGCTTTGTAATTAAATCTGCAGAGGATCTGGAGATGCAGGGCCGTGCTGGTGCAGCTCCTGGTCTCTATAACTATGCCATACTGGAGAATAAAACTGATGGTCTCCAATATTTCTCTTCTCTGCCCATGAACTTACCGATTGTGGCTGGAATTAAGTGGCACAGACAACTGGACAAATGAAAAATGAAAGAGCCTGTGAAGTCACTGATCACAGTCTTCCTGAATCCTTATGGCATTCAGGGTCTGTATTATACATTCCAATTTTAGATATCTATTATGTATTATTGTGGGGTAGAGACCCAAAAACCACTCACGATGACTGAAGTCTGAACGGAGGGTCTGTATTAGGCTGCTGACTACCTGGAGAGAAACATTTCTCACAGAGCATCCTCAATGCATTTTACAGAGAGTTTTTTAAAGGCAAAGAACACAGGAAAACTACATCCTGGTTGACAGTTGCAAAGGAAGTAAAGCAAGCAAGCAAGCAGTTTAACAGAAGCCAAAACTATGCAGTTAGCTTGATCTGAGTTTCTAGAACAGGATTGGATGCTTTCCCATGAGACTTTTCATGGCAGGAGTGGAGTAGAGAAGTGGGGGAAGGGCATTGTCTGCTGTCTGTCTGCTTCCTCCTTGGGGTATCAGATGGAGTGTCAGATGTCTCTGCACCAAATCAGACTGAGGGCGAAGTGGAGCTGGGGTGAATAGATTCTATGGGGCTCTGGTCTGGCCAGGAATGACAGGAATGTTACAGTTCTTAGAAGAGAAGCAAAGATGCTTAGGTGCCCTGTGTAGGGCAGGCAGCCAGGATCCCTTGTCTCTCGTTTGCTACCAAAGCAGCAGTAGCAGCAGAGGTGGGGGCAGCGAAAGTGATGGCAGTGGCTGCATAAGCTTTGGCAAGCCAAGCCAGGTCAAGATCCAGTGGAAAGTGCTTCAGGAGAGAGAACTCTTCCCCAAGAGTGAGTTACAGTTGAGAAAAGAAAGCCACTCTTAAACAATCCCCAGTGAAAATACCTTGTGTCCTTTAGACCATATGAACAGGGATTATGTAAACATTGAGAAGAAGGGTAGGATTTAGGGGTAGGTGTTTCCTATTGGCTCAGTTTGAGATGCTCTATTTGCATGGGGAAGGAGTCCAGGTATTGCAACATGTGACTGACTGCCCATGGTCCTCTCCATGGGGTGTTATGGTTACATGTTCCAGAGAAGGTACAGAAATGGATAGGAGGCAGCTCGACTCCTGCCAATCTCTAGTCTCTAAGATTCCTGGGCTCTGAGCTCAATCACCCTTACCAGTTCTTCTGTCTGGTGGCAAGGCTCACATGCTCTACGGGGGTCAGGGGTGGGGGTCAGTTTCAGGCTAAATCGAAGATGGCTCCACAAGATGAAGGATCCTTTGCCCTGTCACAGTATGACCTGAACTACTCTCTAGGTGGTCTGATGATATAAATAGGGTATTTATCAAGCGTATACTGTGTCCTGTGCTCATCTTATTGAGGGTGTTTTTTGTACCGAGTGTTCTAGGTTCAGAGTGGGGAATAAATCAGACTTGGTCACTGTCCTAATGCAGCTCCTGAGAGTCTCAAGAAATCCTTATAGCAGCTGTTCAAAACTGAAACTGTCAGCTGGGCGTGGTGGTGCAAACCTTTGATCCCAGCCCTTAAGAGGCAGAGGCATGTGGATCTCTGAGTTTGGTGCCAGCCTGGTCTATAGTGCAAGTTCCAAAACAGCCAGGGCTACACAGAGAAACCCTGTCTCAAAAGACCAAAACAAAATTAAAATTAAGAGAGAGAGAAAGAGAGAGAGAGAGAGAGAACCCTGAAATTATAAAGAGTGGGAAATGAGAACTGGGTGAGATCAGTAATTAGTCCAAAGATGACTTACCCATTAGGCATGTTGCCAATGGCACTTAGTAGTTACAGGGAGTGAAGAGAATGTTCTGATTTCAATTCCCTTCTTTAAAAGGAAAAAAAACTGAATATGCTAATAATAAATATCTAAGAATTAATCCAACTTGTATTATATTTATGTCGATGCCATGATATATGTGTATGTGCATGTTCCTGGGGAGTGCACATATACATGTAGGTGTACATACACGTAGGTGCAGAGGTCAGAGGTCAATCTCTGCTGGTATTCCTCAGAAACTGTTCACCTTGATTTTTAGGACCCAGTCTCTCTCTGGGACCTGGGTCCTCCTGACTAGCCTAGGATCAGGAACCTGCCCATTTCTAACTTCCCAGAGTTGAGATTAAAGTAGGAACTGCCATGCCCTACAGGTGGTGGAGATCCAACACAGGCCCTCATGCTTGCATGCCAAGCATTGTACTGACTGGGCTATTTTCTCAGTTCAATTCAGTCACCTTTAAACACATTTTTAATGGAGGAAGAGGCCATGAAGCCAAAGGAACATAAGGCACACAAAGACCATAACATACAAAGTTATGATGGCATGTGTCTGTAGCCCATCCCTGCAGAGGCTAAAGCTAAAAGATTGTGAGTTGGAGGCCAGCCTGAGCTACATAGCAAGAGCCTGTCTCCAAAAAATTAATTACTTCAAGAGGTCTGGAAGAGAGGACTTGGGGTGGGTATGATAAAATACATCAGATACGAGTGTATGGACTTGTCAAAAATAAATAAAAGACTCTAAAAAAAGATTCTAAAAACCACAATAGGACCCTGACTAGTCCCATATCACATTGTCAAACAGAAGACACACCAAGAGCTGGGATTGGCTGGGCAGTGGTGGCACATACCTTTACTCCCAGCACTTGGGAGGCAGAGGCAGGCAGATGTCTGAGTTCGAGGCCAGCCTGGTCTACAGAATGAGTCCCAGGATAGCCAGGGATATACAGAGAAACCCTATCTCAAAAAAACAAAAACAAAAAGAGCTGGGATTGGTTTAGCTGACACCTGTAAATGTAAAGCCAGGGCTTTGGAGGTGGGGCAGAGGCAGGAGGATCATGGATTCCAGGCCCTCTGGGCCACATAATGAGACCCTGTCTTCAGAAACAAAACCAGAAGAGAGACAAGCAAAGGTAAAGCAGGCCCCAAGAACTGACATCCTTTTAGGGTGATACTCCTAGGGCATTGCTTCTCAACCTGTGCATCAAGACTCCTTTGGCAACCCTCTATCTCCAGAAATATTTACATTATGATTCATAACAGCAACAACGTTATAGTTATGAAGTAGTAATGAGAATGATTTTCTGGCTGAGGTCACCACAACATAAGCAACTGTGTTAAAGGGTCGCAGTACTGAAGGCTGAGAACCACTGCTCGAGGGGATGGGAATGGTGTCTTCCATTGCCTGCTAGTGCCTGACACATAGGGAGTAGCTCAGAGAGTACGGAAGTGAATTGTGCTGAGTCAGTCCAGAGTACCTTATGTAATGTTGCAAAGGTAGAATAAACATGCCACTCCAAAATCTTTGTGTGAGACACTAAGAAGTGGAGCTTTCCAGGGTCACCTATCCCAGCAGGGCTCTGCCCTCATGGATGGGACTAAGATGCTTACAAGAGGTGCTTCATGGGATAGCCTGTGCTTCTCATCTTTTCTTCCTTGTGAGATCACAACATTCAACTCTTTTTCCTCCTTCTGCCTTCCACATACACAGGTCAGCCCTCATCAAATGGCAAGCCTGGTGGTGCCTTGTTCTCTCACTTCCTATCCTCTGGGCACCTTGAGAAATAAGGCTCTCTCTCTCTCTCTCTCTCTCTCTCTCTCTCTCTCTC
>JADRCD010158779.1:15250-29463 GCA_019843815.1 Montemys delectorum
TCTCTCTCTCTCTCTCTCTCTCTCTCTCTCTCTTCCTCCCTCCCCACTCTCCCCTCTTTTAAAAAAATGAGGCCTTTAATTCCTGGGCTTAAGGAATCCTCTTGCCCCAGTCTCTTGTGTACCTTACAGGCATGTGCCATGCTGTTCAGCTGAGAAATAAATTTCCAATCCTTTAAAACGACTCTTTTGTTAAAGCTTTGCAGACTAGAGCATGGTTACAAAGCTGTATTATTGGAGATTGACAAAACCTCCATAGATTCTGCAATTAGAACATGGATTTTTCCCATATAGAAAATACAACTGAAGCCAGATGAGATAGCCCAGACTCAAAGGATGGAGACAGAGGATCAGAAATTCAAGGCCAGCCTCATTTCCATGGTGAGTTTGAAGTCTACCTGGGCTCTAAAGGAGAAAGGGAGAAAGGAAGGAAATAAGGGAGGGAGGGAAGAATGGGGGAAGAAATGGAGGAAGGGAGGGAGGAAGGAAAGAAATAGTTCTGAAAGTGAAGTTTACACATGTTATCAGTCTGTAGGACTTTCCATCAAAAGACTAGCACAGACACTTTATTAACAAAGATGCTTGTCATGTATCAGATACCCAACATATTTCTGATCTCAGAGTATCTTAAAATGAAATATAATTGGGCATATTATACGATTTGAAAATCTGCCCATTCAGTTTACATTCATTGTGCTAGGAGCTGAATCTATAAAGACAAAGAAGGCACAGTAGGTGTTGTCCTTGAGGAGTCCATGGTCAAGTTCAGCATCTTGCTGAGAAGAAACGGCCCACTGGAAAGTTCCCCATTGTCTTAGTCAGGGTTCTCAAGAGTCACAGAATAGTCTCTATGTAGTAAAGGGATTTATTGATGACTTACAGTTTGTAGTCCAACTCCCAACAACAGTCGGCAGCAGCTGTGAATGGAAGTCCAAGGATCCAGCAGTTGCTCAGTCCCACAAGGCAAGCAGGCGAAGCAGAGAGAGCCTTCCTTCTTCCAATGTCCTTATATAGGTCTCCAGCAAAAAGTGTGGCCCAGGTTAAAGGTGTGTGCCACCACACCTTTAACCCCAGATGACCTTGCTTGAACTCATAGATTTTCCAGTCTTAATCTTCTAGGATTCATAGCCACTATGCCACCACACCCTTAATCCCAGATGATCTTGAACTCATAGAGCTTTCTATGTTAATCCTATGGGGGTCGTAGCCACTATTCCTCAAGGTTTCCATGCCAAGATTCAGGTCAGAAACTTGTATCTCTTAGCCTCCAGATTAGGGCCACAGGTGAGCCTTCTAATTCTGGATTGTAGTTCACTTCAGACGTAGTCAAGTTGACAACCAGGAATAGCCACTACACCGGTCATCAGTGATTCTAGCTTATCAGAATGGAGACTTGATAATTTCTTACAAAGACTGATACATATAAACATCACAGTGAGCATTATGAAGGAAGAATGTTATTAGTGTTGAGAGAGCATCAATTATGTGCATTATGTCACAACCTTTTCCAACCCCTAAACCTTATTGGTTCTGAGAAAGCAGTTCTCTGTGGGAGCCCAGTTTTGTGTACGTGTGTGTGTGTGTGTGTGTGTGTGTGTGTGTGTGTGTGTGTGTGTGCGCGCGTGCGCTCGCGCGCCAGGACATCTGGCAATGTGTAGAGACATTTTTAGTAGTTACAACTGTTGGGGAAAGTGGCTAATTGTCACCTGCTAAGAAAAACAGCTAAACATCCCACAGAGTAGAGGAGACCTTGCAACGACGGAAACTGTATTGCATAAATGCCAATAGTGCAGACTGAAAAGCTCTGACCTTGAGGAACCAGACTGAGAATTGGCTTAGACCAATGTGGTTCTGCACATTTCTCTCTGCCTTACTCTCTGAATTCTTCATCTTCCTGGGACCTGTATGTCCCAGTGCTATCAAGACTGTGGCAAAATTTGAAAGGCTGATTAAATACTTAGGTTCTGAAGTCCTCGGGTCTGGACTTATGCCGAGTTCTTGGCCAACCTCTTCTCTCTTTCATCTAGCTTTCTGGCCTACAGTAGTACCACTTATATCCCTCAAATGTATAATTTGCAGCCAAGATCCTTTCTGAGTTCCAGTTTATAGGTTTTAATTTTTTTTTTGAGACAGGATCTCATGAAGCTCAGGTTATTCTAGAATTCACACATAGTCAAGGATGGCCTTGAACTTCTTATCCTCCAGCCTCCACTTCCCGAGTTCTGGGTTACAGGCTATACCACCACATTCAGTTTATATGGTACCAGGCATCAAACCCAGGGCAATGCATGCTAGACAAACACTCTACCTACTGAGCTACATCTCCAGTCTCTGTTACCATGGTGTTAATTTTAATTTAGGATCCAGTTTTGCTATGTACCCTGAACATGCAACAAGTTCTGTTTCTGCCTTATGAGTGCTGGGATTACAGGCCTGTGCCACCACGTCTAGCAAACTTTAATCATTTATTTGATATTCCCAACTTAGCATATAGGGCAGGTAGGGTTCATTATGTAGCCCAGGGTAGCATAGCCCCAAACTCCCTATTCCCCTGCTTCAGCCTCATAAGTGATGGACTTGCAGGTGTGTTTCTCCATGCCTGACCTGAGATTTTGTTTTGTTTTGTTTTGGTTTGGTTTGGTTTTGGTTTTGGTTTTTTTCCAAGACAGAGTTTCTCTGTATAGCCCTGGCTGTCCTGGAACTCACTCTGTAGACCAGGCTGGCCTCAAACTCAGAAATCCACCTGCCTCTGCCTCCCAAGTGCTGGGATTAAAGGTGTGTACCACCACTGCCTGGCATGATTTATTTTTTTATTAGCTTTTATTTTCTCTCTCTCTCTCTCTCTCTCTCTCTCTCTCTCTCTCTCTCTCTCTGTGTGTGTGTGTGTGTGTGTGTGTGTGTGTGTGTGTGTGTGTGTACATTTTGCCTGTGAAAGTGCACATCCCTGGAGTTCAGTGCACAGCCCAGCTTTTCCATGGGTCCTGGGAATCTGAACTCAGGTAAGCCATCTCTCCAACTCCAGAGAATTTTTTTTTGGATAGGGTCTCTCTATGTAGCCCTGGCTGACCTGGGACTCACAGAGATCCACCTGCCTCTGCCCTGGAAGCTATAGGCATATACCACCATGCCATGATCCCAAAGATATTTTTAAATATAACTCTTATACTGGACATGCTAGCTCATGCTTATTATCCAGTGGTCAGGAGGTAGAGGCAAAATGATAAGGAGTTCAAAGTCACCCCTAGCTACATAGCTCAAAGAAACAACTGGGGTGGGGGTGAGGGCCTAGAGAGATGGCTCAGTGGTTAAAACGTCTTGCTGATCTTCCGAGGTCTTAATTTCCTATTACCTGCCATCTGTCTGTGATTCCAGTTCCAAGGGATCAAGCACCTTCTTTGCCCTCGTGCATCACCAGGCACACACACATGGCACACAGACATACATACTTGCAGGCAAAATACTCACACACATAAAATGAGAAAATAAAATTAAAAACAACAGTCTGGGCTGAGACTGCCTCAAGCAAGCACCTGATGACATCACTCTCTCGATGGCTTCACAACGGACCGGTGATAACTCCTTGGCTCACCAGCTCTTGTGGGATCTTTGCTCACTGCCTCCCCCATTAGCCCCACCTCTACACTCGCCATATTCAAGCCACATGGGTTACATTTCTGATGCTGAAGTGAGACAAACTTGTCCCTGTTCTTTTAGAAGGGCCTTGGCCTTGTGCTTGCTGTTGTCTGGGACGCCTGCCTCAGCTCAATACCCAGGTTCGTCTCATCCAGATCTCAAGGTATCCTCGTAAGCAGAGTTTCCCTCGGCAGCCTGCCAATCCTGCCTACCTCCTTCTGTATCATCACCTTGTTTTCCTTTCCGTGCCGATGACCATCATCTGCTATGCCTTTACGATCATCTGTCCGCTGCCGTAAAAAGTGAGCTCCGCGGGCGGGTGCAGGTTGATTCTCATGTTCTCCTGTGGCTTTGAAGCCCAGCTCTGCCTCACACACAATAGCACTTTGGTGAAAACAACTAAACAGATAAATGAAGTGAAAGTGTGTCCAAAGTACTGAACCCAGAAAGCCCGAGCTCTGGCTCTTGTTCTACCTTCCTGTGATGTTGGCAAGTTGCTTGTCTGCCAGAGCCTCAGTTTGTCTATCTATAGAGTGAGCAGAACACCACTGTTGCTATCTGTGTGAGGGTTGAAGGATACTGTGCATGTGATGAACCTGATTTCGGTGCTCAGCTCACTGTGTGGTGGTCAATAAATGATGGTGCCTTTCCCTTCCATTGGCCTCATTTTTCTCACCATGAAGAAAATAGCGGTGGCTGCATAGCAGTGATTGCATAGAAGCAAGATTAATTTACAAGTTTTTCCCTCCCTTTGCCCCTGTTCATGCCCTGTCCTGGTCCCACCCTTTTTTCCTTCTCCTGCTCAGCCATAGTTATTTTCTGCGGGACCATGTCCTTGAGACCCTATCCTGGATTAGTGCTTCCTGGGGCCTTGCATGGTTTTGTTCTAATAAACAGGCACCACACTACTATCATAGTTTCTTCTTGGCCCAATGGATGGTGGGTAGGTGAGTGGATGGATGGTTGAATGGATGGATGAATGGATGGATGGATGGAGGGAGGGAGAAGAGACAGAATCATGTTGAGAACTACTCCACAGCTGAACAGGCTAACAGGACTCTCTAGAGGCCAGCCTCAGCTGGTACTGCCACTCCCCCACACTCTGGGGAACCCTGCCCTGTTGCTCCCTTGACACTAAATCAGAGCTCCTCCAACAACCTCAGCTCGTGGTCCCCAGCCATTGGCTGCAGCCTTCATTGCCCTGACCCAGGCCACGAATGGGAGGCGGCCAAGTGCTGGAGCAGATGATCTCAGCCTGAACCCCAGGGTCAAGGTAAGAGACAGCACAGAGTGTTTGGCTGTGCAGCACCTCTCTGCAGGACTGTAAAGATGAAGAGCCTGTCGCTGCTGCCTCTGCTGCTGCTGACCACCTGCACCTTCAGGACGCAGGGGAAGAGACGGCAAGTCTACTTTCGGGAGGAGTTTGAAGATGGGGGTAAGCTGTCCCAGACCTGGGCACCCTCTGTTCCTTCTCAGACACCAGCTCCAATGGAGGTCAGGCTAACTTTCCCCCTTTGTAACCCAATCAGAACTAGAAGATCCACAGTTCAAATCCCCAGCTGTGCCCTTGGGTCTGTGTTTGGATTTCCTGTAGTAAAAGAATATAGAAGTTGAAAAATTATTATGAGAGTTAAAAAAAGACAAGATGTGCATGGTGCTGCACTTAGTAGCTGTGCTCACTGTTGGTTAGTCATCCCTTTGTTCTGAAAACAGGAGCAAATGAACCCGGAGTAAAAGTGCCACCACCTCTGGTGAGGGCAGCAAGACTCTGTGCTCCATAAAATTCAAGAGCTTGGAGGATCTCGGAGTTTACCTCACTCAAACTTCTTCCTGGAATGTTTCAAGAACACCTAGGAATTATGGCAGGACTACTAACTTATGACATAGGTTTTCTTTGTTAGCTTAGTTTTCAGCCTGTCAGGTTGACTTTGAACTCTCTACATAGCTGTCTAATCCTCCACACTCTGCCTCCTTGGTGGAGAGATTGCAGGCACTTGTCACCATGTCCAGTGTGTCCCCAGTGCTGAGGATCAAAGGCCCAGCTTGATGCATGCTAGGCAAGCACTCTACCAACTGAGCTACATCCCCAATGGTAGTGGTGGTGGGTCTTACGTTCTCACACAGAGGTTCAGTGACTCAGTTTCAGCCTTTGTATGTCCATGTGTGTTTGTGTGTGTGTGTGTGACTGGGGAGAATAGAGTGAATAAAGCACTTGCCTAAGAATCAGGACTTTGGGATTTGAGTCCATAATTCCACCTTAGAAAAGTAGACAAGCCCCTTCTGCTTTCTGAGACTCAAATTATTGACCTAGGCTAACAGCATATTGAGGGTATCGATATGAAGAGATAGTGCAGAAGACAGGTTGGATAGATCTAGTCTGGGGGCAGGGCAACAGGCTTCAAGGAGAAGACAGAACACTCATATTATATAGATGATAGACAGGTAGGTAGGTAGGTAGGTAGGTAGATGATAGATAGATATGTAGATAGATAGATAGATAGATAGATAGATAGATAGATAGATAGATAGGTGGGTGGGTGGGTGGGTGGGTGGGTGGATGGATGGATGGATGGATGGATGGATGGATGGATGGATAAAGAGTTTATCAGGACTGACAGAACCTAGAGTAGCATCTTAGAGGACAAGGCAAGTGTATAGTAAGGTTAGAGATGACGGGTAGGAAAGAGGGGCTAGCTTAGGAGGCTGTGGAGCCTGGTCTCTTACTGGAATCAGTAGGGAGCTAGTGAAAGTGGTAAGTGAGGAGAGACAGGGCTGACCTGTGTTTTAGAAAAACAGTGGAACACACATGTAAGGATAGATTGTGAGCTGGGAGTATCGGCTCATGTGCTAATCCCACCCAGCGTTGAGTTACATAGCAAGTACCAGGCCAGACATAACAGGAAGACCTTATCTAGGTAAAAAATAAAAATTAAATTAAAAGGCAAGTATGACGGTTCATAGACCTATCATTCTAACCCAGCACGCAAGAGGCTGGGTTGGAGGTCAGCCTGAGCTACATAGAGTTTTAGACCAGCCTGCGTTATACTATCTCAAAATTCCAAAAATGAAAAAGAAAATTAGATTGTGAAACTGCTCAGATTTGAGTCTAGAGATAGGCAGCCATCTAAGAGGCTGTTGGAATTTTGGTGAAGAGTTGGGGCTGGGGGGTGGTATCGGGGCAGCGAAGATCAGAATGCAGGGGAGAAAAGTGTTTAGTGGCTGGCAAGAACCCTCAGCCCCCTGATCTGCTGTGGAGGAACCTGTTCACTGAGGACAGGTTGGTGGCCCCTTTCCTGACTAACCTTTCAGTGAGCTCAGTGTGGCCACAGCTTCTGACCACTGGCTCCTGAGCCATCTCCCTGCTTGGCCAGAACCTAAACCCTCATCTCTCCATCCAGAGGCAAGGAGAACATGCATGGGCCTGCAGGTGCTTCCTTAGGGACAGAGCTCTACTTGTCCAGTGTGGAAGGAGTGAAATGCCCACGGGTTTTACTGACAAATGTTTCTGAAATGTGCCTTGGGGTCAGGAAAGGACTGGCTTTTATTCTCTAGCTCCAAGAGGATTAGAGAAGGTCAACCTTGTGACCAGAGTAAAGCACAGGTCCTCTTGAGCAGGGGAGGCAGCTGCAAGGCAGCCCCTTCTCCCAGGCAGCCTGGCCTGGACAGGCTCTGGGTCTGGCCTGTGTCAACTGGCTCACACTCTATGAACTCCATGACTGTGTGCTTCTCTGATTCCCTCCATGTTTCAAAGCCTGTGGCTGCCTAGTTAGTAGCCCAGGATGGGACTATAGAATGAAAGGACTGGATTTTTGACACATACCAAATAATAATAATAATTATAATGATGATGATGATAATAATAATAATAATAATAATAATAATAATACCCTAAGAAGAAATTGTTGGTGCAGACTTCCCTTAAAAGGACCAAAACCTAACTCTTGCGGTCAAAAGCTTACCTTATGTAATTACACCACAAGAGAGAGAGGTCAGAGAGCCATGCTGAGGGACTGGTTCTACAGTTGGAGAAGCTGGCTACTGGGGCCTTCTGAAGCCTCTCTTCAGCTTACAGGGACCCAATACTGTTAAAGTGGTCAGAACTGGGAAGATTTAGGCACTGACTCGTTCTATCGAGATTCAGAGAGACTGATATATAAACCAGACACTCAGTTCATCCATACTTTTGTTGAAAACACAACTGAGGTGCCCTCCAGGCCTCTGGACTTCCCTGTTTTAAGCAGACCATCCACCCACAGATTTTTTTTTTTAAGTCTGAGAATTTAATTCCTTTACTTTCTTCTTCTCCCTCTAATCTATCAGCAAGTCTAACTGGTTCTGTCTTCAAAATATATTTAGAATAGTGTGGTGACTTTTGCCTGTAACTCCAGCAGCACTTAGAAGGAGGAGGAGGAGGAAGAGGAGGAGAAGGAGGAGGAGGGAGAGGAGGAGGAAGAGGAAGAGGAAGAAGAGGAGGAGGAGGAAGAAGAAAAAGGATCTGTGTGTAGTTCAAGGCCAGTCTCAGCTGTAAAGCAAGTTTGAGGCCAGATGGATTACATGAGATCCTGTGTCAAAAAGCGTCACCACCGCTGAGAGTGTGAATATATGCAGACTGTGCTGTGATCAACCTCCCACATCCATGCCCCTCACCCCACCCTACCTAATCACTCGAACTTGCACACTACAGTGACTTGGATGGCTTCTCTATTACTTTTATTTCCTGCAATCTCTTTTTCGTGTTTGGTTGGTTAGTTGGTTGATTTGGTTTGATTGATTGAGATAGGGTTTCTCTGCGTGCCCTGGCTGTCCTGGAACTCTCTCTGTAGACCAGGCTGGCCTCCAACTCAGGGGGATCCACCTGCCTCTGCCTCTTCTGTGCTGGGATTAAAGTTGTGTGCCACTGCACCAGGCTTTGTTTTGTTTTGTCTCTTTTGTAGCCCTGGCTGGTTTGAATTCTTGAATTCATCTGCCTCTGTAGAATTAAGGCATAAGCCACCAGACCTGGCCTTGTTTTAAGACAAGGTTTCTTGCAACACAGGCTGACCTTGAACCTTTTATCACTTGCCTCTACCTCCCAATGTCTGGCGTCATGCCCAGCTTCACCCAGTCTCTTCTGATACACATGTTACAATGTTTCTGTTGAAGTCCTTGGGATAATTCCGTACCTAGAGAAACACAAACAACATCTGTCCCCTCCACATAGACCCTAACTACAAACTAAAGTGTTATTCCACCGGGGAAGGAGGGAGTTTATTGAGCTTGCTTCTACAGTATGGATGAAGAGACAGGAGGACAGGAGAGTGGGAGATCCTAAAGCAACCCCACAAGAAAGTCTTTAACCAGATCCGTAGATGGAGTTTCCTCTCCATTAACCTCCCCCAACCGTTATCCTCTTAGCACTTCCCAGTGTATCCTCATTTTTCCATCCTCAAATTCACTACGTAGCTGAGGATGACCTTCAATTTCTGAATGTTTCCTATACCTTCAAAGGACTGGGATTCCAGATGTATGCTATTGTGCCTAAGTTTTTAATAACTTTATTTTTTAATCGACTTTTTGGACATATAATCATATGTCATTCAGGGTTTTTTTTGTTGTTGTTGTTGTGGTTTGTTTGTTTTTGTTTGTTTTTAGCTATTTCATTTGATGAAAAAGGTTAAGGGAAGAGAGGCTGAATTATTTTTCCCAAGGTAAAGCAGTGAGTGTCAACAGCAGTTGGGATTTGCAAGCTAATAAAAAACCTAATGAAATATAAATAAAATGGAAAGGGGCAGGGGAAGCAGATGGGAGGACTGGGGCTATAACCCAGGATGGGGCACTTGCCCAGCATGCATGGATGGGGCTAGAAGCCTGACTACAGAAGGCTGAAGAGTAGGTGAAAGAGTAGGGTGTGAATAGAAGAGTGTTGGCTACATTTTGGAAAATCCTGCCAGGAAAGAGTAGAGCTCAGGTAGACAATTTGGAATGCAAGTACAGGTTCAGTGGACACACAGTGATAGCTTTACAAAAGGGCACTGAGAAGTATGAAGAGGTTGGAGCCACATCACTTTCAGCTATGATAGCTATACCTGACTGAGCCCTTGGCATACACTGGAAGTTCTCAATTAAGTTCGTAGAGAAAGCTGAATGTGTTGGTGCCTGCCTGTAATTCCAGCACTTAGGAAGCAGGCAGAGAAGGCTTAAGAGTTTTAGTTATCCTTGGAAACATAGCAAGTTTGAGATGGGTCCGGGCTATATGAGACTCAAATAAGTGAATAAGTAAATAATAAGAAGTTTTAATGTTATAGAAAAGTGTTCAGCCTAAATATTTAAACATACCTAGTGTTATATAAAAATGTATAAAATTATACATTAGGTATATTTTGTCATTGTGTAATATATATATATATATATATATGAAGAATAATAGAAGAAAATATACCAAAATGCAAATAGTAATCATTTGCAAATAAGGTAATAAAGGACAGAGAGATGGTTTTACCTTTAATTTTTTTCTATAACAAACATGATTTTTTTTTTTTTTTTTTTTTTTTTTTGGTTTTTCGAGACAGGGTTTCTCTGTGTAGCCCTAGCTGTCCTGGAGCTCACTCTGTAGACCAGGCTGGCCTCGAACTCAGAAATCCACCTGCCTCTGCCTCCCAAGTGCTGGGATTAAAGGTGTGCTTCACCATGCCCGGCTAACAAACATGATTTTAATTATAGAAAGCAAAATATCTGTAATCCCTTCACTGAGAGGAAGATCAGGAGTTCAAAGCTAATCTCAGCTACTTAACAAGCTCAAGGTCAAACTGGGCTGCAGGAGAACCTAAAGAAAGAAAAGAGAAAACAAAACCTCAACAAAGGGAAGGAAAAAAAATTAACAAACCCCCAATCTCCTGCATTCCTCCCTGCCCCACTCTAGCTCAATTGTAGCTGAGACCTTAAGTGACTAACTAAGCACGGTGCTCCTTAGGCACGATGCTGCCCAAACCTCAATTCACCTCTGCAAAGTAGTTCTTCATTTTCCTAAAGCCCAGAGAAGCAGAAGAGGCCATGTGGCTACTGAAATGGCAAATGTAGAATTTGAATCCAAGGGCCATAGGATTTCAAAACTCATTTTCTCGCACCACTTTGGCTGTCCTCCATTGCCTCTACCCCCATGAGCCGAGTAAGCCAGAGGCCTTCCAGCTTGGCAGCCTTCATGAAAGTACATCTTACATGCTTTTAATGTCAAAAGCAAAAGGGTCTGGAGAGGTCATCTAATCCAAACGCCTCCAGGAGGCACATACAGATGCAGGTCCTTGCTTTCTACTTTCCTTTAGAGTGTCCAGGCCACAGAGCATTACAGAACTGAGAGGGTGTGGAGCCCTTAGAAGACATCTTTTTGTATATATTGGATATTAGCCCTCTATCAGATATAGGATTGGAAAAGATCTTTTCCCAATCTGTTGGTTGCCATTTTGTCCTATTGACAGTGTCCTTTGTCTTACAGAAGCTTTGTAATTTTATGAGGTCCCATTTGTCAGTTCTTGATCTTAGAGCATAAGCTATTGGTGTTCTGTTTAGGAAAATTTCCCCTGTGCCCATGTACTCGAGGCTCTTCCCCCACTTTCTTTTCTCTTAGTTTCAGTGTATCTGGTTTTATGTGGAGGTCCTTGATCCACTTGGACTTGAGCTTTGTACAAGGAGATAGGAATGGATCGATTTGCATTCTTCTACTTGCTAACCGCCAGTTGAATCAGCACTATTTGTTGAAAATGCTGTCTTTTTTCCACTGGATGGTTTTAGCTCCTTTGTCAAAGATCAAGTGACCATAGGTGCGTGGGTTCATTTCTGGGTCTTCAATTCTATTCCATTGATCTACCTGTCTGTCACTGTACCAATACCATGCAGTTTTTATCACAATTGCTCTGTAGTACAGCTTGAGGTCAGGGATGGTGATTCCACCAGAGGTTCTTTTATTGTTGAGAATAGTTTCGCTCTCCTAGGTTTTTTGTTATTCCAAATGTTTTTTTTTTTTTTTCTTTTTTTCGGAGGGGAACCAGGAAAGGAGATATCATATGACATATAATAAAGAAAATATCTATTAAAAAAAATAAAGATGTTCCTCCAAAAAAAAAAGGCACTCTTTTGTAGAGATGGGGAAACTGAGTCCCAGAGAGGTGAGGTCATTTCCCCAAAGTTTCACAATGCATGGTGGCAGAGAATTTTGTCAAGCCCAGGACTTGTTTCTTCATAAAGCATTCCGTGGTCGCTGTTGAACGCTGCCAAGTGTCGTGTGGTTGCGAACAATAATACCAGTGACCACTGGAACCACGTGAGTGTGTAGAAACCCAGAACTTTCCCAGGCACTGGCACATTACCATAGGCAGGAGTGTTGACAGAGAAAATGGGAGAATCATCATACTGACAACACAGACAGATGTGGAAGGAAAACTAATGACCACAGCAGCCACCATTGTGGACATATAAAATCTGGGGTAAAGAAACTGGAATTCCAATGAGGGTCTGAATGATGCAGGAGTCACAAGGTATATACGCGTGTGAATGTTAATTCTGTTAGCTCTCAGACTTGTCTATGAAAACTTGGCTGGAGAGGCATTCTTACACAAAGGGCCTTTGTACCCAGCTGGCATAGACACACTGGGGACAACCCAGCAGGACTGAGGAACACCCTGCTGCTCTGGCCTCCGACTGATAAGCAATTGAGACCATCTGTGAATCAGGGACACTTGGACATGCTGAGCCTAGGGAAGAATCGCCCTGGACAGATGCCCGAACCGAAGGGAGCTGGTCCAGCTGGCCTTTCCAGAGCTCAAGTACAAACCGATGGTGAGGATCTCTCTGGAGGCTGCAGGAGTGAGGAGGCAAGAGTGGGGCCTTGGATGTGTGAGAATTCATGTTCTGATTCTGCCATTTGCTCAGTGGGTGACTGTGTGTAATTTACTAACTTCACTGATTTTCTTCTTTTGTTTTTAAATTTATTTTTGTGATCAATCAAGCCCAGCGTCTTGCACGTGCCAGGCAAGTTCTCTGAAGCTAAGCCATCTCCCCGGCCCACTTACTTGTCAGCTTGCATAAGACAGCAGTGATCATCCTGACTTCCATGTGGCTGCAGTGAAAAGTGAGCGGAGAGGAAGCCTGGGAACTGTGTGCTCTGGTGCACAGCTCTCATTCGCACGCCTTCTCTGTGGTACTCTACTGCAGCCCACTTAAAACACGCCTCACCCTCCTCAACCATCACCTGATCAAATGCTATCTCAGCCCAGAAGCTGGCTACCCTGTCTCAACTAATACCTTAGCACCTCTTAATTTTCTTCATGAAATTATAACTTCCCTGTTACTATATTACACATTGTATCTCTACATTATTTTGTTTAAACTTTGTCATCTTACTCTTCAATCAGCATTTAAACTCCATGAAAGAAGAGATGTTAGCATTTTTATTGCCCAGTACATATTAAGTCTCATAAATAAATGAGTCAGTAGAGGGAAGAAGGGAGGAACCCTGTTTTAAAAAGAAAAAAAAAGTTGTCAGCTGGGCAGTGGTGATGCACGCCTTTAATCCTGGCAATCAGGAGGCAGAGGCAACTTGCGGAGGAAACAGTTTATTTCATCTTATACTTAAATATCACAGTGTCGCTGAAAGAATTCAAGGCAGGAAGTGGAGCAGAAGCTGTGGAGGAGTGCTGCTTCCTGGCTTGCTCCTCCTGGCTTGTTCAGTTTGCTTTCTTACACATCCCAAGACCAACAGCCCAGGGGTGGTCCCACCCACAACTGACTGGGTCCTCCCCCATCAATCCCTAGTTAGGAAAATGTTCCATAGGCTTCCTTTTAGGCCAATCTAATGGAGGCGTTTTCCTAGTTGAGGTTCCTCTTCCCAGATAGCCTTGCTTGTGTCAAGTTGACAAAAAACAAACAAACAAACAAACAAAAACAAAACAAAACTAGGACGAGGGTCTGGACAGTTTGCTCAGTTAGTAAGACCCTTGTTGTGCAAGTATGCATGAGGACCAGAGTTTGCCGCCCCCCCCAGAAACAATGTAGCTAGGTGTGGGGGTGGTTTGGAGACAGGCACATGTCTGAAGCTCATTAACCAGTCTGCCTAGCTGAATTCATGAGTCCTATGTTCAGCGAGAGACCCTGTTTCAAAAAGTAGTGTGCACATAAATACATGCACACCCCCACACAAATACCTACAGACATCATACAGACATAAAACACACACCAAAGGAGAGGTGAAGCTGCTCCCACCTCTCCCCTTGTTCAGTGTGGTCTTTCTGATCTGATTATTTTAGTGAAAAATAAAAACAGAGTGAAGGATGTGAGAGTAGGCTGCACTGAACTTTGGGATTAATATTACATTTACCAATTGTAATTCCAGTCATCTGAATAATTTGCCTTAATGTTTTTTTTCTCTTTAAGTTCCAATAAGTGTTTATATGTGGCTATGTGCCTTCAACCTCCACCATGGGGAAAAATCATTAAATGATGTTAAGGGTACAGTTCAGTATCAGAGCACTTGTCTGGACTGTATAATGACCTGGAATCAATCCCCAGCATATCACACACACACAAACACACACACACACACACACACACACACA
>JADRCD010158780.1:0-43925 GCA_019843815.1 Montemys delectorum
TGTGCATGTGTATGTGCATGTGTGTGTGCATGTGTGTGTGCATGTGTATGTGCATGTGTATGTGTGCATGTGTGTGTGCATGTGTGTGTGCATGTGTGTGTGCATGTGTGTGTGCATGTGTGTATGCGTGTGTGTGTGCATGTATGTGTGCATGTGTGTGTGCGTGTGTGTGTGCATGTGTGTGTGTGCATGTGTGTGTGCATGTGTATGTGCATGTGTATGTGCATGTGTGTGTGCATGTGTGTGTGCATGTGTGTGTGCATGTGTATGTGTGTAATTCTAATTTAAGTTCTAGAAGACCAGTAAGGTGTTGATATTAAACCCTAACACTCTGCACAGTACAAGCTGCATAAAAAGCACTCAATAAACATTTACAAGGAGAGAACCACATGGATGAGACTGAGCAATATGAGATGCAGAATTATGCATCTATAAAAGTATGTATTTTTGTTAATTCCACAAAGGCTGCTGTCGTTTTTTTGTGTGGAGAGTTGGCTCTCAGAAATAGTCAGCTAAGAAGGCTTCTTGTCAGAAGGATTTCTTTTTATCCCAATTTCAAACTGAGAAGAAAGCAAAAAATAGTGTTATCACTGTTAGAGTGGTTTGGTGATCTCGTATTTCCTGGGCGGTGAGTTCTGCATGCAGTCAGTCCTGTATTCTTTTGTCTTTGAAATGAATAATCATACAAATTATAGGCCACATAACAGGTATTCATTTATAGGTTGAATGTAATAATTGATTTAATAGTTAATAAGTTATGCCAAATTCCAAAGTAGCCTCTACTGTGATTTTCTAGATTTTCTCTGGCTCTCATGTGTGTGTGTGTGTGTGTGTGTGTGTGTGTGTGTGTATATGTATATACACACATGTATATGTATGTATGTGTGTGTACCTGGTTATGCATGTATAAACTTCTTTTAAATAGTTACTTTTATTCCTGAACTTTAGACCTTATAGCATAAAAGTCCTATAATTCATATGTTACCAATTATATTGAGAAACATTAAGGTCAACTGAGAAATTACATATTACATAGAGTAACAGAATAGTCATTCACTGACGATTAATTGCAGTGGGTTGTTAGTAAAAGCAGGAGGCCCTCCATTGGCAGAGTGTGTCCCAACATATTTAGTTTACAAATTCATAAATGCCCATGTTACTGGGAAATCTTTTGGGTTCTTAGTTCTGTTTAAAATGGACTAGAAAGGACAATTTCATTAGATTTCAGGGGAAAAACAACTGGGCAGGCAAGCTTTAAACCATCCTTGGTGACTACTGGGAGAAAGAAGAGGAAGATAGAAAGCCATGTTTATTTAGGCTGCCACATAACTGGCAAGCGGCTGCATGGCAGAAGAGGGGAGGGTGGATAACATCAGAGACATAGAGGGAGAAGAACCAGAGGGTCTGCAAAAGCCTGCCAAGTCTGAGGCCACCATCTAAACAAAGGAAGCAGAAATAAGCTAAATGTCCAAATAGCCACTACAGATGAAAAATAAGATATATACCCATACGGTGCAATATTCTTTAGTTGTATTTTAGTATTGCAGTGTATCAATATGAATTAAGGATGAATATTGAAAATATTTTAATCAATAGAAGAAACACCAAATCCTGTATGGCCCTTTCTTTCTTTTTTCTTTTTTTTTTTTTACATATAGAACAGCAAACACCTTTATTACATGAGCTACGAATGAGGCTTATTTGCCTTTCCGGGCTTTGATCTCCCTCAGATAGAACTCCAGCTCCTTGCCTTCCATAGCCGTCTGCTCTGCCACACTGGCCTGGTCTTGAGGCAATACAGGCAAGAAGCTTGCCCTGCTGGAACTGCCCCTCCAGAAGACTGCTGATTTTGGCATTCTTTTTCCTTTCGTCGTATTTCTTTTGAATTTTCTTTGATCGTTTTTTGTTTAAAATCTCTTCCTCCTCAGGAGTCAGCTTGGCCTCCTTCTTGCGGCCCAGGGGCAGTGCATAGTGGGACTTGTACCACTGCCGGTATGCTGTGCTGTCAATGAGCACAATACAGTTCTTCACCAGGGTCTTGGTGCGGACAAGCTCATTATTGAACGCATTGTAGACAACATCAATGATCCTCGTTTTTCGAGTACAACACTCAGAGCCCCAGGAAAAGTTCCCCACATCCAATCTCAGGGCACGGTACTTCTTATTGCCTCCTTGAACTCGGACTGTGTGTATGCGGTGAGGGCCAATCTTAGTGTTGGCAGCAGGCCGTCCCAGCTCATACTTCCGCTTCTTGTGGTAGGGCTTTCTCTTACCCCCGGTTTTGCTGCGCTTGTGCCAGTTGTCCCGAGAGATGCCCATCGCTCGGCGCTGGCTGGAAAGAGGAAGCGCAAAGCCTGTATGGCCCTTTCATAGGAAATATCCATACTAGTAAGAAAAGCTACAGAGAAAGAGAGTAGATTAATGACTGCCTAGGGAAGAATAGGATACAGGGAGTCTGGAAGGTAATAGGGAGGGTCAGGGAAAATCAGGGGGAGGAATGCCTTAAGTTTCTTTCTGGGGGTAACAAAAATGGCCTAGCACTCATTGTGCGAATGTTTGCATACATGTTTATGAATATGCTAAAACTTTTCAATTCTGCATTTTAAGTATGTGAATAGTTTGATGTGTGAAACTTATCTCAATAAAAAATTTATTTTAAGAATTAAAAAGAAAGAAAGAAAGAAGAAGAAAAAGGGAAAATTGCACCTTTCTGGGTAACTCAGGAAACTGGGCAGGCTGCAGCATTACATGCTAGAAGCTCTGTGAATCACTGCCTGGAGGAAGGAATTTTAGGGGTTTCATGAAGGAGATAATGCCTTCTCCTTAGCATCACTTTCCATGTGCACTGGCTGGAACTCCAAGCCAGGTGCTGGACAGGCCCAGAAGGACAAACTCTTAAAAAGGAGGGAATGATAGTTTGGAATGTTTCATACGGCATAGACTACCAGTTCTACTCAGAGCCAGAGGTAAAACTTAGCTTCTGATACTCTAACCAGATGGAAGTTGATTTGCCTCACTGGATCTCAACAAAGCCTAAATAAGTCCATCCTATTCATATGGTAATTTAAATCCCAATGAGGAGCTTTCTGACTTTTAACTTTCTAGTGATACAAAGGGAAATGAGAAGTGAGGCCAAAAGCTTCAATGACAGTAGCTCCTAGGCTACTGGCACACCAATGACTGTTTTTCCTAACTTTTGGGGGCAATAACAGATAATAATGATAATAAATAATAATAATAACCTGCTCCCATTCAAAAAGGGAACCAAACAAAGGGAAACACAAAATCAATACTGAAGTAAAAGTAAAAGAACCTATTATACCAAAATAGAAAGAAGACCTTAAATAATTTTTACTCCTTTAACTTATTGTCGTATATCTAAGCCACTCTATGTTTTTCTTCTGTGGGATAGAGAATAAATAGGATTGGCTATTAACTTATAGATGGTCCAAAGGCTGCTGATTCTGGTATGGAGGCCCCTGAGAGTTGCCTCCTAACTTTCTTATAGACACAGTAACATGGGAATGCTTGCCTGTTGTTCTCTCTTGTAAGTCAGTCTCTATGGAAATGCTGTCTTGCAAGTAAGATCACCAATGATCTCCATGAGAAGACACATGCATAATTCTGGGGAAAATTAATACATGGGCAATTTTATTTTTAAATTTTGTGGCAAAGATGGCTTACAATTAGCTCTTTGTCAGTTTTCTTTTTTTATAACCTTGCTGTGACATTACCCCCAAAATAGCAGTATAATTCAAGTTTATTTAAAATGATTGTAATTATAATGTATTCAGAATGCTTATAAAAATAAATAAATGCATCAGCTGTTAAACATGTAAGAATATTTTATGTTTCAATGATTAAAAATTGAATTATTTTTCTTAGGTCAGAATTTAAAATAGAGCAGACACTGTGAGAAGAAAAAAAAAAGCAAAGAAAAAAAAGAATTGAAAATGAACCCCAAAGGCACATTGCTTTCTGCCTGACTTCTGAATGTCAGCATTGGTGTTCTTTTCTTTCAGCACAATCTCTGAGAGAATCAGGCTGACTGTCCCCTTTCTCTTTCTTCTAGAGTTGCTGTTCTCCATAACTTTGTAGAGGGTTCTGGGTTGCATGAGGCCTTGCCTCTGCTTGAGCCTTCCTTGGGTGTATCAGTTAGTGAAGAAGAGAAGGTAGGCCCAGGAAAAGCATATTAATTCTCCTTCTAAGTGTAGACCTAGGTTGGTATTATGATACCTCTATTTCATAAGAAACAAGAACTCCAACTCCAGTTCTGCTTTATAGCTGTAAACTCACTAAAGTCTATTCTTCCCTCTGGTTATGACTGAAATCTGGACAAAACAGAAACATCAACAGCTCATGGACTTTGAGCAATAAACAAAGCCAAGTAGGTGCTGGAGGGGAGTGGAAACCTTGAGTGGCCCTCTTATGGGTGGGTCTCCTTTTTTTTTTAATCTCCTTGTCTATCCCAGGGTAGGCCCCTATCATGGAGTGTCATGGTGATATTGATTAACAGCACTTGTCTTGAGGAGCCAGACAGCATTGTCTGTGGGATGGATGGACAGAGGATTCCAGAGCAGAGAGCCGGAGGACTCAATCAATTCTGTGCATAATCTTCACATTCTGTGCATTACTCTTTATCTGTACATGTGGGGCTATGTCAACTCATTTTAACAGGATCTGCCTCAGAGTTAGACTGAAACTTGAGCCACTGTAGTCTCTAGCTGACCACTAAACTGTGCTCAAAGGAAATAGACCCTAAAGTATGAGAGAAAATGTGAATTTAAACGATCTCAAAAATTTGTTTTTGATACAGCCAAAGCTAGCTTAAAGAGAAAATTGTGGGTGAAATATATAAGACAAGAAATATCAAAAATCATCTGATGTTCTACTTTAAGAAGAATATGAGAAAAGAACAAAGACAACTAAATAGAAAAAAAACAATAAAGATAAGAATATCATCAAAAGAAAGGAAGGAGAAAAATGTGAAACTTCAGATAGATAGAAAGCTAATCCTTTACAAAGAAATCAGAGGACACATGCTACCAATGTCAAAAGAAAATGGGGTTGTAATACAGACACTACAGATTTTAAAGTAACAATGAGAATATATGAATACATTTACAACAATCAATTCAACAATTTACATAAATGAAATACTGTCTTGAAATAGAACACCCCGAGTGACTTAAGGTGCAGTAGATAATCTGAATACTATTATATCAATCAGAGAAACTGAATTAATAATGTAAATGTTTCCGTCTGGGAAAGTTCAGACACAGCTGACTTCTCAGTAGTATTTCCTCAGACTTAAGTAAGAACTGAATCCCATGAAACCATTCAAGAGAAAATGGCTCATTTTCTAACTCCTTGGATATAGGCATTATGAGAGAAGGAAACTCTGACTAACAGACCTCATGAAGAAAGACCTACAAATCTTTAGCAAGATATTAACTGGATGCCACAGTGTTTAAAAAGTCAAAACAGTTTTATTTCAGTAACACAGTGATGATTTAACATTCTAAAGTCAAGCAATTCATTCTTTGTCCTAACATTATAAGGGAAAAGCTCACATGATCATTTCAATAGATGGTAAAAAGGCATTTGACAACATTCAAAATTATAATAAAATCTTTCATAAAACCATGAACCCTAACACTGATGACAGAAAGTTTTGAAAACCCTAGAGACAATCTTGCATTTGTTGTTGGAAAAAACAATAACTCTTCTCTACCTCCTAAAATCCCCAGCTGAGATATACACATGGGTGCCCACTCCACCATGCCATGCTATGTTCTTTGGATTATGTCGCTACTGTCTCAAACAAAGGACAGGAGGATGGACTAGTACAAGCGGAACTCCCCGCTTGCAGAGCACGTTTGCAAGTGTGGACAATCCATCAGGTGCCCTATCAGAACTGAAGTAAAAACGTGGGAAGGAGGTGCAAGGTTGTGCTTACCCACCTTCCTGTTACTGCCTCTGAAGACCTGGGCAAACAGTTTGGAGAAGGAAGGAGTTCTTTGATGGTTTCAGTTCCTGCTGGCTAGCTTCCTTGTTTCCAGACTGAGACCTCCCTCAACGGGTGTGCAAGCCAAGGGCTTCCTTCAGCTAGGAGCGGAAGTCCCAGGAGGACCAGAATCCCAAGAGTACATCCTCAGGCCTTGCTCCCTTCAAGCAGGTCCCACTTCCTGATCGCCAAAGCAATTCATGTGGGGAGAAAAAAAGTTCTCAACCAATAGTAATGAATCAGATGATTATTTGAATGAAAACAAAAAGAATGCTAGAGCTTTTTTCTTTCATATTTTTATACCCTTTCTGATATTGTTGTTTCTACAGATTTACTTGTTTATCTTAAAATATTAAAAATTAATAATAAAGTTTGATCATATTTACCCTCTCAGTCAACTCCTCCCAGATTTACTTCCTACTTTTTTACTTATTCAAATCTGTGGTCTCTTTTATTTTCTTACCTTTGGCTGCAGTATAGTTAATTTACCAGTGGTAACTCAAAGAAAAATGATTCTCTCCTAGCAGCTACCAGTTGTAGAAGCAGAACTTCACATTTCCTTCTGTTCTCCATACTCGGATGTTGAGTTCTTGGTGACTCCAGGGATTTGGATCTGGCTGGGCCAGTGAAGGAATGAAGAAAAGATAACTACACAGATACATAGAACACTTGGGATTGATTGGGTTGACTGGGTTAAGTGATAAACGACAGCACTCCAGGAGCTCAGCATGGCTGTTGTAAAGTTGAACAGGGAGGCAGGGCAGATCATGGCCTGCAGCTGAACCAAGGAAGCAGCTTTAGCTAATCTTGGCAAGCATAGTAGGGGAGCATTCTTCAGCCTGTGAGCATCATGAGAAAGCTACAGTGAACATTTTCTGCACACACTATCAACATTTGCACTTGGATCTGAGGGAAAAAAATACTACTATGCAGAGTCTCACCTTGGCCAGGGACTTATACTACAGTGGAGCCCAGGCATTGGAGTCCTTGACATGCCCATGACTGGCAAACAATATACATTCTCTCAGGTCTTCATTCACTCAGGGATTTCTCTAGTATTAGTGTGGTTTAGGCTTGCAAAGGTCTTGCACATGCTACTGTAACTGCATACATACTACGTATGTCCTGCTATCAACTGCCTTGTTGCGTTCAGAGGGCACAGTTTCCCTGTATTCATTCACTGTCTCTGGATTTTACAACCTTTATATCCCCTCAATTGTCCCTGATCCTTGAGAGAAGGGGTGTGTTATAGATGTTCCATTTAGAACTAAGCCTGCGCTTTGCAGGCTCTTATTTTCTGTATCTTGGCCACAATTTGGTCTCTGTGTTGATTGCTATCAACTGCAAATAGAAGCACCTCTGAAGAGGGTTGAAAGGGGCATTAATCTATGGGCATAGTAGGAAGTCACTAGGAGTAAATTTAATTTTATGTCTGATTAGCAGAATAATAGTAATTGGTTCTCCCCTAGGTCTTATGTCCTGTCTAGCCACAGGTTCCCAGTCCAGTAGTTGTGCCAGGTATTGGTTTCCTTTTGTGGAGTGGGACTTAAATTCAGGCAGAAAGTGATGGTTGCCCCATGGATATTTATGGCACTATTGTACCAGTGAGCATGTTGTGAAGGCCAGTCATTAGTGTGGCTATGTGGTTCACAGATGGGTAAGGCTGGTGATTGCTTTTCTCCTTTGGTAGGATTCATGGCACCTTCCAGCCTTTTGAAAGCTGGCTAGTGTGGAAGCGGCTACTGGATGATAACTAGGGTAACAGCTCCAGTGATGCAAGTCTTCATACCCATCAGCACTAGGGTCTTACACTCACGTTCTCTGGGGTAACCAAGAACATTGACAATTGCCTGCAGTATTTGGTGATATTTAGGATCTTACTGGCCAACAATTCCTAAAGAAGAAACACACTCCTGCCACTTGTCTTTAAATTAGCTGGCCTATAGTGTAATGTCTAGTAGGGGCATGGTTGTCCTATTATATAGTATCTACAACTGTGTGTGTATGTATGTGTGTGTGTGTGTGTGTGTGTGTGTGTGTGTGTGTCTGTGTGTGTGCATTTAAGGAGCTTTTACAGTAATGAAAGTAGGTCTTCATATGACTTTTTGGAAGGGTGTTTATTTACTCCCTGCCCATTTCTCATTTGAGTTCAGCCACAGCCCTTTTCTTGCTGATGACACATTCTTGCCTTTTTTTCTACCATCTCATTTATCTTTATGAATTTCCCTGAAATTAGTCTTAATAAAACCAGCAACTGTAAATTTGATATTTTAATATTTTCTACTTTGATAATTATTATTATTTTTCTTCCTTACTATTGAAAGGCTTAAATTGTCCTTTTTAAAAACTTCTCTATGATTGCCTTTCCATTTTCATTATGTTTTTCAGTATTTATATTTAAGACTGTAGATTTCTTTTCAGCTTGGCTTGGCAACACCCTTTGGGCTTTCATATGCATTTTAATCATGTTTACATTCTTCATAGAATTACATTTACATTCTCTGATGTGCTGTGCATGTGGAGGTCAGAAGATAATATGACAATATAGGACAATATCTCCTTCCATCACATGAGTTCTTGGGAATCAAACTCAGTTTGTCAGTGTTGGTTGGCTTTCACCAGCCACTGAGCTATTTTGCCAGTCCTTGTGTTCTTATTTGTTCAAATTATTTTTATTTACATTGTACTTCTAGATTTATATTACTCCATTATTTTTGTAAAATCACTGTGGAATTATCTACTTGGAGTAGTCATTTTATTTGTTTTTGCTTCAGATACTTTTGAGTCTGTCATTAGTCACATATAGTTTAGAATTGCTTGCTTTTATAAGTAATAAAAAGAAGCATGAAGCTTTCATTTGTTAAAATATTCTTGGCACATCTTTTCCTTCTGCTCATTTATTTTTGGACACCTTTAGCAAATGTTATATATTTGGATTTTATATTTTTAATCCAGTGTGACAATCTTCAATTTTTAAGTGAGATTTTCATTTTATTTTATTTCACCATACCATTTTATTTCATTGCCTATTTTATTATTATTTTAAGATGAGATTATTCTCATCTCAGACTTGTTATGTAGCCTAGGTTGCTCTTCAAGTCATCTCTGTACCTCAGCCTCTCAAGTGCTAGGAATGTTGCAATGAGTGTGCTACCAGACCTGGATGAAAACACTCTGTTTACATGTAACGACACTGCAGAAACCTGGCTTTAAATCTATCATTTTATTGGCTCTATGTTTTTATTTTCAGCTTCCCTTTTGACTTATTTGATTTGATTGAGAGTATTTAAAATTCTATTTTCCCACAGTTATGCATTCGATATTTTTAGTGGTTATCATGTGATTTAGAGACAATCTTCATCTTTAACTCAAAAAGGGCCAATTTGAATTGACATCTTAATTCTCTTCAACCTTTGGTTTCTTTAAACAAAATTCTTTTATATCTTATACCTATGAATTCTCGTTTGTTAAATGTTAGGTTTTTCATGTTTAAGTTATTTCTACTTTTATCCACATCTCTTGCCTTTTTCTGCTTTGGTGGCCCTAGACTGTAATCTCAATATTGATCTTATTTTGGGACTCAGGAGAGACTACATTAGTCTCTTGGGATGATTTGTTCCATCCACTTGTGCTTAAAAGAATTGTATCCAGCGTCTTTTTGTTTGGGATGTAGAAGAGTCTACATTTTGCTGTCCATCCTTCTGAAGGTGGCAGCATTGAGTTATTGTGTTGGCTTATCTCTGGGCACAGTTACTGTGTCCTGCGGGGTGCTGTGTTATTATCACTCTCTTTTCTCTACTGTGTGTCATTGATGGAGATGAGTGATGCTCATAGTCTTCAAGTACACACAAACACAATTTGTTATATTTGTCAATTTTATACTTCATAGATGGAATCACCACATACTTACCTAATTTACCACTTTATATCATAACACACAACATTTGTATTTTCCTTATTTTTTATTTATGATATATTAGATATTTTCAAATTAGATATTTGCTGCAATGTTCAAGTCTGTTTCTGATATTTTTTATCTCTTCATACTATATACACAGACTTATATAACACTAGGCATCTACATATGCACATGAGATACGCACTGCATACTGTGTAGAAATATGTACATATGACCATCTTTATATGTCTTCTGGCAGAAAATTTTATGTCAGATATCTGATTTTTCTCTTCATCCATGGTGCCATATAATAAAACAAAAGGTTTAGCTGCATCCAATTTTTTTAAATACACATTATTGTTTAATTAAACTTGGATTATATTAGGTTACTAGCTAGTAACAGGGATTTATTTTATTGTCCTATGAGACTCAGCCTGTGTTCTGGGACATTTGTGGTGTCATATGGCAGTGGTAGAAGCATTGCTATCACCCACTGGGACACAGCATCACATCTTACCGTGCACAAGTCCACCCGACAGAAAGACATGACCTGGCTCTGCATTAGCTGCTTTTCTTACTGTGACAGAATCCCTCAGAAACTCAACTTAGAGAAGTAATGGTCTATTTGGCTCACAGTTAAAAGTAGCATTTACCCTGGCAGGGTAATGTGGGTTACTTTTTCTTCTTCTTTTTTTTTTTAATTAGGTATTTTCTTTATTTACATGTCATATGATTTCTCCTTTCCCAGTTTCCCCTCCACCCCCCAAAAAACCCAAAAGCAACAACAAGAACAAACCCCTATTCCCTCCCCCCCCCCTTTGCTCGCCACCCCACCGTCTTACTGGCCCTGGCATTCCCCTACACTGGGGCACAGAACCTTCACTGGGCCAAGGGCCTCTCCTCCCATTGATGACCGACTTGGCCAGAGCAATCAGTCCCACCATGTATACTCCTTGGTTGGTGGTTTAGTTCCTGGGAGCTCTGAGGGTACTAGTTAGTTCATATTGTTGTTTGTCCTAAGGGGCTGCAAACCCTTCAACTCCTTCGGTCCTTTCTCTAACTCCTTCATTGGGGACCCTGTACTCAGTTGAATGGATGGCTGTGAGCCTCTACATCTGTATTAGTCAGGTACTGTCAGAGCTTCTCAGGAAACAGCTATAGCAGGCTGGATTGTCCTTCTTTCAGTCTCTGCTCCATAGTTAGTCTCTGCAACTCCTTCCATGGATATTTTGTTCCCCCCTTTAAGAAGGAATGAAATGTCCACATTTTGGTCTTCCTTCTTCTTGAGTTTCTTGTGGTTTGTGGATTGTACTTCGTGTATTCCGAACTTCTGGGCTAATAACCACTTATCAGAGAGTGCATACCATGTGTGTTCTTTTGTGATTGGGTTACCTCACTCAGGATGATATTCTCCAGATCCATCCATTTCCCTAAGAATTTGAACACTCCTTCATTGCTGGTGGGATTACAAGCTGGTACAACCACTCTAGAAATCAGTTTGGTGGTTCCTCCAGAAATTGGACATAGTTCTACCAGGGGACCCAGCTATACTACTCCTGGACATACACCCAGAAGATGCTCCAACATGTAATAAGGACACATGCTCCACCATGTTCATAGCAGCCTTATTTATAATAGCCAGAAACTGGAAACAACCCAGATGTCCCTCAACAGAGGAATGGATATAGAAATTGTGGTACATCTACACAATAGAATACTACACAGCTATTAAAAAAACGTAATGTGGGTTATAATGGTGTCCTGTGTCCAGACAGAATACCAGGGGATTTGGGGCGTTTCTCTAAGTGACTGATGGCCACACAGCTCTTGGTGGAGAGTTGTAGGAAGCTGTAGCTGCTTGTACACAGCTCACCACCCCACAGGGTAATTGTGACAGCAGGTAGTTGTAGCTGTGACGACAGATTGGTAAGGCTGCTCACGTGGAACGAAGTGAGGAATTGGAGAGAGACTGGAGACTGGTGAGCAGGTCACTTTCTCCTTTCATACAATGAGAAACCTAATCAACAGGAATAGTGGCTCTCATTTTCAAGGCTTGGTCTTCCCCTTTTAGTTAAATCTCTCTGAAAACATCTTCACAAGACTACCTAGAGGTTGGACTCTACATTGAAATCCAGCCAAGCTGACATTGAAAATTAGCTATCTGTCTTAGTTAGGGTTCTCTAGAGTCACAGAACTTAGTCTCTATGTAGTAAAGGGATTTATTGATGACTTACAGTTTGTAGTCCAACTCCCAACAATCAACTCCCAACAACAGTCACGGCAGCAGCTGTGAATGGAAGTCCAAGGATCCAGCAATTGCTCAGTCCCACAAGGCAAGCAGGCGAAGCAGAGAGAGCCTTCCTTCTTCCAATGTCCTTATATAGGTCTCCAGCAAAAAGTGTGGCCCAGGTTAAAGGTGTGTGCCACTGGTTGTCAACTTGACTACATCTGAAATGAATTGCAATCCAGAATTAGAAGGCTCACCTGTGGCCCTAATCTGGAGGCTGAGAGATACAAGTTTCTGACCTGAATCTTGGCATCGAGACCTTGAGGAATAGTGGCTACGAATCCCATAGGATTAACATAGAAAGCTCTATGAGTTTAAGGTCATCCGGGGTTAAAGGTGTGGTGGCACCTTCATGCTCATTTCAGAATACAAAAGCTATTTAGTTCATTTCTAAGCATCTTCAGTATTTTAAAACTCCAATGATGTTCAAAAGTCTAAGTGCAAAATCTCTACTGAGATGAAAGCCAGGTCATAACTGTGAACTCTTATAAAGTCCAAAGTGACAAGAAACAACAACAAGAGTTATAAACTATATATTTCCAGCATTCAAAAACATACAGAAAACATTCCCATTCCAAACAGGAGGAAATAACCACATTATGCACTCTGGCACTTAGGTCTTGTGACGGAATCATTTGGGCTCCAACCATTTTCATCTCTGCAGTTCTTTCACCCATAGCAATCTCTCTTGGGCTGGCTCCTCTCTGTGCCTGCAGCTTACCTTGGTAGACATCTATAGTTTTGGTAATGTCAGTATAATGGGGTCTCCATTATAATTTAGGCCTCAGCACAATAGCTTCACTAGAGGCCCTTCAAGACCTTCTTGCAGGAACCTTACCCTGAGACACAATGCCTCACCATGTTTTCTGCACCTTGGTGGAAACTTCGACAACTGTATAACTCTTGCCTTTTACATACTTGTAAAACAAGCACCATGTGGGTCATGCTGTCAATTTTACTGCTGGGTTAAGGTATAGTTTGTCAACCTCACACTATTGGAGTAACCTCTCCATACCTTAATAGTTAAACTTTGGAAAATAATTCTCTAGGTGGTTGTTTTGGAAAAGGAACTAACTTAGTGGCATTTTAAAGTCAGGCTTCCTTTTTTTTTTCAAATAATTTTACACGTAGGAGGCATCCCTATTGTCCCTATGTAAGGGGAAAACTTTTCTCTTTAGTGCTACATACTTATCTCCTTAATTACAGCCACATTTTCTGCACCCATCTTCCCTGCAACTGTACACTCCCGTAGACTCATTTCCTCATCAAACTGCAAATTTTTCATGAATTTCTGTTCTCTGACCAAGAACAGGTGTTCGCTGAAGACCCGACCAAAAGCAGTAAGTGCAGGGTGTTTTTCTCTATTGAAATTTCTCCAACAAACAACTTAATCCACTATCTCTGAGTTTAGCTTCACTGAAGTTTTCAGGATAGAGGCTGAAAACATATATATTTTTTTAAAAACCATAACACAAATGACCTCCAGCCTATTTCCTAGTAAAATCTTGCTCCCTCTGGAACCTCATGGGCACAGTCTCCAATGCCTGTTGCCTTTGACATCCTGGTATTTCAAGCTTCCACTTGAATGGCCCATCAATGGTTATAACATTCTAGGGCTTCTGTAGTCTCAGCTATAAAGTCTTCTACATTCTTCCACAAGCCACTTGCCAATGCCTAAGTACCACATTGTCAACTTGACTGGATTTAGAAACTCTATGGCCGTGACAGTGTTCTTAGAATAGTTTAACTGAAGAGGAAAGACCCACCCTACCTGTGGACGATACCATTACATGTACCAAGGCCCTAAATTATTATTGAAGGTGCAAAAGAGTTCCTGAATGTGGATGCAGTTTGGCCAACATCCTCATGTTCCTATTGTCAAGTTGTCCCTGCCATTATGGATTATATTCTGAGTCTGTAGGCCCAAATCAGCTCTCTCCGTCGACTTTACTTCTGCCAATGTATTGTTACAGCAAGAATAAATGTAACAAATACCACAACAGCCCTACTCCTATACCATTCTTCTGTATTATTTTTCTCATTCCTATAACAAAAATATTTACTTGGCACAAACAACTTAAGGAAAGGAGAGTTTGTTTTGCCTCACAATTTGAGGATATCATCATGGAGAAAGTGGCAATTGTGACTATAGACATGGTGGCAGAAACATGAGAAAGATGGTCATATTGTGTCCACAGTTAGGAAGTAGAGAGAGATGAAAGATACTCAACTTGTTTTCTTTTTTCCATTTTTTTCTTCAGTCTGAGACCCCAGTCCATGGAATAGTGAGTGGATTTTCCTTCTTAAATGTTATCTGTTTAGAACACCCTCACAGTCACTACTAGAGGTATGCCACTGAGGTGACTGCGATTTTTATCAAGTTGATTTTGAAGTTGATGATCTCCAAATATTTGTATCCCTGGAGCTGAACAGCTCTGTTATAGGTAGATTATCTTCCTGGTCTAGTTAACGTTAAAAACTAAGCTGATCAAGTCCTCCTTTCCCCCTCAAAACACTCAAGCTAACAGCATACCATCTATGCAGAGGATCTGGTGCAGACTCTTCCAAGCCTCGTACTTTTGGCTTTAGTCTCAGTGAGCCATGCTTAATTGATTCAGTGGGTCATATCCTCTGATGTCTTCAATACCCTCTGTCTCCTGCAGTCTTTCCTCCCCATCTTCCTCTGGGTTTTCTGAACTCCAAGGGGAGAGATCCAATGGAGAGACTGGGTGTGTCTCTGACTCTTTTGCCTGGTGTTGGGACTCTTTTCCTCTTACTGGATTGCCTCAGCTAGCCTTGATATGAGGGCTTTTGCCAAGTGTATCTTGTTGTGTTTGATTATTGTCTCTTGAAGGACTGGCCTTTTCTGAAGTGAAACTGGGAGTAAGGTAGTGGATCTGAGGAAGAGAGGAAGTGAGGGTGCTTGGAGGAGTGGAGGGAGGGGAAACTGTGTATTATCTGAGGGAAAAAAAATCTATTTTTAATTAAAAAAAAAACCCTAAGTCGATTGAGAGTTGTATTTGAGATTACAGCTTTATCATCTTCAAATGAAATCCAAGTGGAAACTGTACATATGGACCAGGGTACTGTAACTTATATTTATACACATTCAAGTTGATTTTAAATATTAATCTCCCAGTGAAAATGCAATACATTGAAGAGGTGATGGGCAGCTGGGTTGCTGTCTTATACCAGTGCTGTGTCTTCTGCCTGAGACCAAGATTGTGGTGTGAGCAGAATCTCTTGAGCATCCATCATCTTACTATGCTCTTCTACATTCCATTGGACACAGGTTCTCATGACAGATTTAGTATGCTGGGAAAATGGTCATGTGCCTCATTATTATATACTTTTTATTCTTTTAATCTTGCTTCAATGGTTATAAGAACTGAAATTTTAAACTCAAACTTTTAAAATACATTGGAAATATAGCTTATTTAAATTCCCTTTTTGTGAATTGACATTTTTTTGGTGCGATCAAATGGTATGTTCCTTGTAGACTTTAAAATAAAGGAGTCACCTCCTGTCCACTTATAAATGTATCACAGAAATTGACATGAATCAGCGAGGGAATTCCTGCTTTTGCTGTTGTACCTTCTCCCTCTGTGCATCTTCCTGTGTATGTATGACACCAAATTACTTATAGACTGTGTTAAGTAGTATAGTCTTCAATAAGAAAGAATAACCTGTGCCTATCCTATGTTCTCTTTTTGAAAGTCAAAAAAATCTGCATATACTCTCATTTTTAAACATATCTTTTCTTTTAGGCATTGACACATCTTCACTTAGTAGAGTATGTTGGAGAACAGACTGCCTTACTAATAAAGGTACATTGAATGTTCTAATAGAATATGTTCAAGCCATTATCCTTTGATTTTTGTTAAAAGAAAAATGAACAAAAGAAGTCTGGTAAGAGTGTTACATTAATTATGTCAAAAGCACTGAGCCTACTTTACCCTGGGTAACCTAGAGATGAAGGGGATACTTGTCAAATAACATACAATTATAGATGCTTGCTATCTTGCTTTTGCCTTTAGTTAAAGTAAAGTCTAAAATGGGGTAGCACATAGTAAGTGAATGCTGCAGAAATTCCCATCTTAGGATTCTGCTGGACCAATTTGTGTGGTCATCAGATGTTAGTAAGAAATATATGTTTCTCCTCACACAGAGCTATTTGGCTGAGAGTGGCTCCTCTCCAGTTACTTGCGGCCAAGGTTCCTGGTATAGGTGTGGCCCTCATTTGTATGTCTATGCTTACCTGGCTCTTGTCACATGTCAGAAGAAAGAGTAACAATCTTTTGACTCTTTTCATGAATGTGGTTTAGCATTGCAGTAGTTAATGCATAAGGTGGCTATCATCTGATCCTTTTAGATGGTTCCAGAAGATCAGCGCTTTGCAGCTGCCATTGTCCTAATAGTGTGGGTCTCAGCCTTGGCATCGTCCTTGATTGACAACATCCCATTTACTGCTACAATGGTAAGTGGTGTGACCCTGTGTGCTTAAGGCCAACCTCTACCTGCTCCCATCTGGGCTCATCCTTTTTCTCTCTAAGAAGCAGGGCATGAAACCAGCTCCTCTGTTGCCCTTAAATGGAAGGGAAAAATGTGAACTGAGCCTGAGGCAGCTGGGTATGGAACACTGGGAGAACAATGATAGGCTGAGGACTCGGTTTGGAGAGTGGACAGCATCTCACGGGTCACTGCCTGTTTGGGGAGACCAGTTGAGGGCTACCCTTCCCAGAAAAAAAATGTTTCATTTTTTTCAAAGGAACTTCAAGAGACTAAAAAGTCTGAGCTGTTGCCTTTGTTATCCTCAAATGCAGAAGTTATTTATTCTAAGTAGCCTGCATGGTTTCTGGTACTTGGCCTGTACATACAGAGATTGAAGTCTCCTTTTGATTCTAACTCCCAGCCAACACCAAGACTCCTATCTCTGGGCCATCTTCTGTGTCATTGATTGTCTGAGGACAGGAACTGTGGTCTCTGGTATAAAAAAGTCAAAGTGAGAATAGAGACTTATTGGTAAGATCTAGGTCCTGCCACAAACAGCTCAGGGCCCTAGAGTACTTAGTATAGGGCAGAAGGGTGAAGGTACTCACAGCAGGATTCTGGTGGGGGAATTCTCTCTGTTTTACTTGAGGCTCCAAGGAGTCCCTCTCTCCCATACAGATAGCCCATGTATTGTGCCATAGTATGTGGTCAACAAGGATCCCCAAAGATGAGTTTTAGAGCTGGCCATGTAAGGAGAGGGCTGGTTAGGCTCATAGCCTTTCTTTTTCCAGCCTACATTGTTTAGACCTCCTCAGTCTGGTATTCGTTTTATGCTAAGCTTTATTCTCTAGTGACCCAGTATGCTTCTTGTTTCAAGGTGTGGGTTTGGGAATTTTGAACTAACTCCGTAGTTGTTATTTCTAGTGGTCACATCTGGAACAAGACACATAAGATCTTCAGGGATCCAGGATGGTGCATTTAAGGAGTCCTGAGAGTCTGTAAAATTTGCAGTAAAGCAGTATGCTTTAATGTGAAACACTGAGTGTTTTCTCCTTAAGTAATGAACAAGGCAATGTTATCTATGAACATGTCTTACTAGTCAGAGGCTATGCAATAAAGCAAGAGAAGCAAGGAGAAAGGACTGGAAATGGAGACATTAAACTTCAGTGACAATTAATCTGTTTATTAGACAACTCTAAAGAATCTACTAGTTAACAATTAGAATTGATAGGTAATTTTTTTCAGATCCTATAGAGATAAAAGTCAGCTAATAAATCATTGTGCTCCTCTGTAGGCACAATAGACTAATAATGAGAACTTGAAATAGATGCCATTGTCAGATGTATTTTCAGCCTCTGAGACAACAAGGCAACCTTACACACTTATCTTGTCCCAGTGAGACCACATCGTGTGGTCTCAGGACATAAGCATTTGCTGCTGGGCATTGTAATATCAGAAGGCAAGGCATACATAGAGATGAACAACTCTAGGACAGCACAGGCTTTACTTGGGAAGGGCCTGAGGAGAGGTTTCTCTGGTCTAAGAAACCAAAGAGGCTACTGCTATAGGCTGAGCAGCTGTAAGGCATAAAAGGGAAAGAGGGAAAAGGACAGATATCTTCCTTTTGGGGTTGTGGTGACTACTATCAAGGGTGGACAGGGAAATGGGTAGTGATATAAGCATAGGTGGTGGATAGACATCTCTCATGATCAGTTATTGCTGGGGGTTGATGAGATGGATGGAAAGAACAGGAATATAGAAAAATAAGTTGCTTTAGTTTGGGGGATTGTCATTGTCATCTCTTGCTTAAAATTAAGGAGCTTCACAAAGTGACGTAGCTCTGGATAATAGCCCTGAATGCTCCCTGTTAATTTTTTCTCCTGGGGAATCTTTAAGATCTCCAGACCAAAATCTTACTAGAAATGAAATGGAGGTACCTCATATTGTAAACACCAGATCATGTTATTATTTGAATATGACTCATTTGTTTATTTTGAATATGACTCTTGGTATCTGGTGGATCACAATGACATCCATTAATGGGGTCATTAGATAACATTCTTTAAGCCACTACTCATTTCCCCAACTACCGCTGCCTGAGCTTCTATATCTGTTCCTGTAAGCAATCTCTCACGGATGCTACTGTATGTAACTCTAGCAAAAACCATTGGCTCACCAAATTGGATGTTGGTTATAAACTTTGGTCCGTTGTTAGCTTCCTATCTGGGTACTTGTACTGAGTACTTATTTGCTTATACCTCCCAGGAATAGTATCACTCAACAACTTGGTGCATTATTTCCCTCCAAGCTGATACACACAGATCAAGATGTTCTGTTTAGTCCCTTCCACAGTGTGCTACTAAAGAAAATGATACTCAGTCTTGATAACTTTTCTATTACACACATTATAATTTTCTATTATATCACAGTGATGAAATACTGTGACCAAGACAACTTATAAAGGAATTTAATTTGGTAGAGCTCATGGTGGCAGAGTGAAGGAACAGTTGAAAGCTCATATCTTAATCTACCATCGTGAAATGGATAGAAAGCAACAGGAATTGCATGAATCTTTCGAAATCTCAAAGCCTGCTCTCATACTTGCCCAACAAGGCCATACCTCCTAATCCTTCTCAAACTGGTCCACCAGCTAGCAACAAAATATTCAAATATATGAGCCTATAAGTGCCATTTTCATTCTATCCACATATTCAAATTCATGAAGGTGACTGTCTAAGGAGGTAAGAAGGTAAAAGCAATACTGTGAGGAACTGAGATCATTTATCTGTAATGTTTTATTTCCTGAAAGGTAAACAAGTAGTAAATGCTGAGACAAAGGCAATAAAATAGTCAAATTTCCTCATGTGCTTGTGAGCAGAATTCTACTCATGCTATATGTAATGTATGTGACATGGTGTAATTAGATTGTATACGGACCCCTCCTTGCTTTTCTAATTATTCATGGCTTACTAGAGAAGGTCTTTATGTCCTGAACTTTTGCACATTTCAGCTCAGATTTTCCTTATTTGCTTTATAGTTGTGTTTGGCATTGGAGGTTTACTGTTCATGTGATCGATTTCTTTTATCCTGGGTGAGGTTTCTACCTTCTCTTCAAGTCTTTGCTGTGTCTCCTTCCAATCCTTTATTTTTGCTTTTTAAAAATATGTTTCTTGGGCTGAAGCAATGGATCAGCAGTTAAGAGTACTCACATCCACATAGTAATAACCATCTATAACTCCAATCCCAGGGGATCCCCTCTTCAGACTCCTAAGGGCACCGGAAGTGCACGTGGTGCACATGCAGAATGAAGACAGAACATTTGTCTGGATAAAATGGAACAAAAAATTAAAATTCTTTTCTTCAAAAAAAATTTTTTTTAGTTTCTTAAAAAACATCAAAACAAACACTATGTAAATAAGTTTTAAAAACTTCATATAGAGAACGTTAGCAGGTAACAACTTTATTCATAGTGTTTCAGCGAGGACCAATTTATTTGGTAGTTCAGCCTGTGGCAGAGCACAATGAGTTCACCCTCCGTGGATGAGTGCAAAGCCAATCAGCACATAAGGCAATTAAAGAAAGAAGGAAGCTTTATTATGAGTACAAGTAAGAAGAGCTCTGGGATAACTCCTGAAGCACCGAAGCACCAGTCTCCTTAAACAAAGGAGACAGAGGGATTTTATTAGGGAGACTCATGCATATTCATGTTGAAAAAAAAAGTCATGCCTGGCATAAATGGATAAAAATAGGAATTAATCACCATAGGTTGCTTTTCCCTAAGTAACTCTTTGTTTATGTCTTCAAACTATACCACTCTTTAGGCTCTCTTCCTGCTTTACTGTGTCCCCCAGAGTCATAGACTCCATCTCTGCCTGCCAGTCCTGCTGGGCCTCCCCAATCCTGAGACACACCATTGCACCACTGGAGGCAGGGTGCCTATCTTTACCATCTCCTTAGCCTTTGCTTTGTTTAATTTTGCCTTTGGTAACAGCTCTCTTTCCTTCTCTGTCCTGGGCCCTGCACTGTTTGATTTTGCCTCTGGTAACAGCTCTCTTTCCTTCTCTGTCCTGGCCCCTGCACATGCATGAGTGCAGATGCAGATTGGGAATCCTACACCTGTGCTGGCACATTGTGATAGCAATTACCCATGCAGAGGTCTTCTTTTGTTCCTGTGGTTTTAGCACTACCTGTGGAAGGAGATGCAATGGTCCTCTGCACTCTATGGGTGTGTGTGAGGGGATGAAGGATGGAGATGAAGGAGGCGGAGGATGGAGATGTAGGGTGGGGAGTAGGGGAGGGGGCATGAAAGAGACCGCCAGCAGAATTGCTCCATTATTACAATAAGGTTTTTCTTCTTGTTGTTTTTGTTGGTTTGTTTGTTTGTTTTAATTGTGACTGAGAGAGAGAGAGAGAGTATCCAGAGGCATCTGGAGGATTCCAGAGTAGATAGAAAGAGAAAATAGATGGGGGCCTAGCCAACTCTAGGGAAGAGAGAGATGGGAGAAAATGGTGGAGATAGTGAGGTAGCAAGAAGTAGACAATAGGGCAGAGAGGGGGAGAGGAAAGGGAGGGAGGGAGGAAAGAGGAGGGGGAAAGGGGGGGAGGGAGGGAGAGAGAGGACAGATACAGCAAGAGGGTGAACAAGAACATGAACAGTGAAAGAGAATAGCAAAGAGGGATCGGCTATAGAGTGGGTGGAGACATTCTGTGGATCATAAGGAGGATGAGTATCTGGAGGAGGGAAGGGCAGGGTGCTAGCATGGACTTAGAGATGTGAAACAGGTACTGAGGGAGTCTAGAGGCCAACATGGACTCTGATATGATGAGTGACACCACAGGCGGCCACATGTCCTCTCTGCCAGGGTATGGGGAATGACTTCTTTTGGCAGCTAGGAAAACAGTTTGACAAGTGCCTAAGGAATTTTGGCTTTTATCTAACCACCAGAAATCTTTCTACAGTTTAGCCTGTGCTCATTTCTAGACACTGGCAGCAGAGCCTAACAGCAGGCTTGCAGAGTGCTTGTGTGGCCCATGGCCAGTTATGTGGAACTAGCCAGCTGCCTATTACTGTTTTGATTTTATTTTTACCTTTGCAGTCAGTGATACATTGCCTGAGAATTTTCCATTGCTTAATAAAAGACAAGGGCTGGGGAATCTGACCCCCCTTTTTGTGCTTATCTTTTTTTTTTATTAATTTTCTTTATTTACATTTGAAATGTTATCCCCTTTCCTCATTTCCCCTTTGAAAACCCCCTATCCCCTCCTTCTCCCCCTGCTCACCAACCTACACACTCCTAATTCCTGGCCCTGGCATTCCCCTACACTAGGGCATAGAGCCTTTACAAGACCTAGGGCCTCTCCTCTCACTGATGTCCAACAGGCCATCCTCTGCTACATATGCAGCTGGAACCATGGGCCCCTCCATGTGTACTCTTTGGTTGGTGGCTTAGTCCTTGGGAGCTCTGGGGATACTGGTTGGTTCATATTGTTCTTCCTGTGGGGTTGCAAACCCCTTCAGATCTTTGGGTCCTTTGTCTAGCTCTTTCATTGGGGACCCTGTGCTCAGTCCAGTGTTTGCCTGAGAGTATCCACCTCTGTATTTGTCAGGCACTGTCAGTCTCTCAGGAGACAGCTGATATAGCTGTCCGCAAGCACTTGTTGGCATCCACAATAGTGTCTGGATTTGGTAACTGTGTATGTGATGGATCCCCAGGTGGGGCATTCTCTGGATGATCTTTCCTTCAGTCTCTGTTCCACACTTTGTCTCTGTATCTCCTTCCATGGGTATTTTGTTCCCCCTTCTAAGAAGGACTGAGGTATTCACACTTTGGTCTTCCTTCTTCTTGAGTTTCATTCATATGGTCTGTGAATTGTATCTTGATCTGCCCCTTCTTCATCCATCACTAAGTGCCTGCCTACCTCTCATAGAATCTTCCCCTGGACCAGCTGTCGTAAGCTGGAGCCTATGCTCCTGGGTTTCAGGGGCTGCTTCACAGATCTCTAGCCTCCTTTGTCCAAGCCCATGTGTATGGAGTGACTCCCCACTGTGAACCCATGTTTGGCTCTGACCCACTGATTGATCAGTGGTATGAGAGGCACCAGGTTTCCTGTCTGCAGAGAGTTTCTTCTCTCTGGAAGTGCCTTCATTCTACACAGCTGTGGAGCCTTCTGCATTCAGGGAACACTTAGGGAAACTCACCAAGGGCCAAACAGCCGCTGTTTTGAAGGACTGTTAGTACAGATGCAGTTGGGAGTTAGAGGCCTCTTGGTGAGGAGGTGCCGTAGCTGCAGGAAGAGAACAGAGGTTCTCGGCCTTCCTAGGGCTGTGACCCTGTCGTACAGGTCCTCCTGTTGTAGTGACCTCCAACACATTCATTATGTGAACTGTGTACAAAGAACAGCTCATGTGTGTCAGTGGTAGAGCACCATGGTCAGGAAAGAAAGAGTTATCATTGGGAGGGAGGAGATTCAGAGAATTATCCCATAAATGGTAGGATGACACTATGGGAATTTTATTTATGCTCAGAGGAGAGAGAATCAGGCAGTAGATGAGTTTAGTTTTCCACGTTGTCCGGATTAAGGCTTCAGGAACATTGTGCTCAGAGCAGTGTAGATTATGGAAGGCATTCGCATTCCACTGGTTGGTGATGGACTAAGTTTGCTATTAGTTTTTTTTTTTTTTCTTTTTTAGTTTTGAGACTAGGCTTCATTATGTTGCCCTGAGCCTGGCATTTATTATGTAGACCAGGCTAGTCTTGAACTCTTGAGGCTGCCTCTTGAATGGTGGGCATTTACCACCATACCTGGCTCATTTTGCTATTTTATTTTTTCAACTGAAGTAAAAATGTTTCTGACTCTCATCGCATCTGAGTGTTTCCAGGTTACTATTGTTATTTGGCCACAAGAGCTGTGGCCAAATCATCCGGCTAGCTTCTGTGGGCCCTTGCGGTCATTGCTTATTGTTAACCGTGATATAAAACAATATTTAGCATTGCTAACTTTGATTGCAATGAGAACAGCCATAGGGTATTTGAAGGGGGCAATGTGAGGCTCCTGGTCCTCACTACATGCCAGCGTCAGTCCCTTCCTTGTTTGATGTGAAGGGAAAGCCAACTAGGCCGGGCCAATGGAAGATATGGACATCTTGGTGTCAAGATACTTCAAGATTCGGACACACGTTTCCATGCCTGGGATCCCCGTCACACTCATCTGCATTTGTTTCTTTGCTCACTCTTCCTGTCTGCAGTTGACAAGAGCTTGTGGGAATCTGAGTATAGCCTTGTCGCAGAGAACGCCTAGGCCCCTGCTACATTGCCCACAAGGGAACCTAAAATGCGTAGCTAAGGACTGAGAATTCCTGACAGTTTTTTTGTTGTTGTTGATGCTCTCCCCACTTGTTTTTTTCACACTCTTTCATTTGAATGGGAAAGATTTTTGTGGCAACTTTCAGATTTAAAATGTTATAATGTTTATCTTGGCCTGAATTCAAATAATGCATGTTTGTGCACATCATTTTTTAGCTTTTAAAAATTGATTTCTTTTGGATACACGCAGTTGTGTCTATTGCCATTTAGCCCATGTGCGAAGTTGCTGTTGGAATGCCATTTTGTTCTTTAGCATCTTCTCATTCCAGGTTTGTTTCCAGGCCCACAAGGAGGCATTCTAGCAAGGGTAGCTGTTGGCTGTCAGAGCTGGGACAGGGAAAGCCATGCAGTGCTGATAAAGGTCAAAGGTCCTTCACACAAGCACTTACATTTTGTTTTTCACTTGATGCCATTTTTGGTTTTAGCTTTTTTTCTTTTCTAAAATGTTCTGAAACAAAATAATATAGAGAGCTGAGCCAGGTCCAGTGGACTGCAATTAGGCTAAATAACACAGCAGTTATAGGCACTCATGGCTGGGTTTCTGCAGAGGAGGATCTGGACTGGATCCCAATACGCCATCTATGAGAGCTAAATAAGGCTATCCTAAGAGGTGTGAGTAGCAAAGGCACCCTGTCTTTTCAATGAACTTGGCAATGTGGGTTTCAGGCCTTCCCCAATGGATAGGTTATGAGTGAGTCCTCTGGCCAGGGAAGGTGGCCTTGGAGAGAAATTGCAGGGCTGCAGGGGTCCCCCCTTGGCCCCCACCTTCTCACTCTCTCTTTATCTCCCCCTCTTTCTTGCTCTCTCTCTCTCTGTCCCTCTGTCTCTCTCTCTGTCCCTCTGTCTGTCTCTCTGTCTCTCTCTGTCTCTGTCTTTCTGTCTCTGTCTCTGTCTCTGTCTCTGTCTCTGTCTCTCTCTCTCTCTCTCTCTCTCTCTCTCTCTCTCTCTCTCTGTGTGTGTGTGTGTGTGTGTGTGTGTGTGTGTGTGTGTGTGGTCAAGCCATTGGTTTGGTATCAAGGCCCTTTCCCTCTGAGCTATTTGACCAGCCTGCACCTGTCAACTCAAATGAAGGCAGACACATCTGAGGAGAGAGCTAGTGTGGACTGACAGGATGCCTTACGAAGAGCACGACACTGGCAGGGTTTCACAGACACTGACTGCACGGTTTCTGGGCGCCACATGAGACTCATCCATGACTTCATCCATTGTGACTCACAGCAGCAGCCCAGGCAGCTTTAAACAAGGAAAGCTGGCTGTTCATCTGGCTAGCACCAGACACAGACAGATGGGTACAAACACAAAGTTTTGTGAATGCCAAAGTTTGCTTTGGTTTCCTTCCATGCATCTTGTGCTCATTTGAAAAAAAAAAAGTTAAAACCAGTTTGGCCAGTAAAAAAAATGTCTCTGAGGGCTAGTTGAGATAGCTCAGTGGGTAAAGGCCCTTGCTATATAAGAATGCAAGCCTGGCAACCTCAGTTTTATCCCGAGAAGGAAAGAACTGACTCCAGTCTACAAGGTTGGCCTTCCACACTTGTGCTATGATACTACCACTCCATCACACACACACACACACACACACACACACACACATACATGCACGCGCTCGCTCACAATAATAATAATAATGTTGATAATATCATAACAATAATGACATAAAGCTCTTAAAATTCTTTCCTTTTAATTTTCTTTTATATGAAAGGCATTTTGCCTACATTTATGTCTGTATTTTACCCTCAGAGGGCAGACCCTTAAGAGGATGGTTGTAAGGCCCACATGGATACTGGGGATTGAACTTAGTCATTTGCAAGAGTAGCCAGTGTGTTTAACTGCTGCGCTCTCCTAAAACAAGGTTCTTTAGGTTTTGTAAGTCAGTCACAGTGGGTAGCTCTTATAATTTTCTACGACATGTGTCTATAATACTCGTTTCTCCCACAGATTCCTGTACTCCTGAACCTGAGCCAAGACCCTGAAATTAGTTTGCCTGCACTGCCTCTCATGTATGCCCTGGCCCTCGGTGCCTGCCTGGGAGGTAAGGGTAGCTGACTACATTTTGGGAGACCACACACTGGCCCTGTTGTCTAGACAAAGCAAGATTTAGTAGTTAACAGATCAAAAGTAAATGGTGGAGAACCCTGATGACTTCCTGATTTCAAATTTTGAACAGCCAGAACTCCTCAGTTCCTCTTTGAAGCCCCTCATTTTGGTCATGACCTTTCATGGCTTGGCTCCCAGAATGCTCATCACTGCCACAAAGGGAAATGAAGAAATGGCCAAACCATGGACATACGGGAAAACTAGGATTAGGTGTTCTAGGGTCTCTGGGAAGCTCAGAGTTTATTATAGGCAGTTGAACAGGGCGGTGAGGTTAATTCATAATCTGACCAAGAAGACAGGCTTAGCTAATCTCTGTAGGAGCTGTCTCTGTAGAGGCTCAGTCTTCAGGCTGAAAACACACAAGGGGGAGAAAGCTATAGCAGACATTTGCTTTACACACTGTCTTCACTCATACCCAGATCAGAGGAAGGCTTTGCTACATCAACAATATAGTCACTCAATAATTTCGCTTTCTCCCTACTTCTCACTCTGCAGAGCTCATGATCTGATGACAGTTACTGTTGATAGTTCAAAGCTAATGGGTTCCCACCGTGTCCAAGTAAGGATCTGCAACAGATATTCTCTCTCCTCTCTGGGCTCCCCTGTTCAGAAGGAATGCACAGCCATTAGGTAGAGATTGCCAGTCGAAACTGACCCCTGGTTAATACACGAGGGCTTTGGATGTAGCTGTCTGGAAGGGAGTCAAGCTAGAGTCCTTTTTATATTTAGACAGCTTAATCACCTGTGGGAACACAGTTGGATTGTGGAGAATCTTAGATAAACACACCAGATACATTTAACATTCTTATTGCCTCCAGATAATCCAACTTTCTGTGTTCTTTGACTTCTCTGACTACTGAATCGATAACTTTCTGGTTCATTTATCTGCTCATTTGTGAAGGGGGATTAACATCAGCCGGTGATGCATCTGTGACTTTTGGAGACAACTAACTTATCGGATGCTGTGACCGGGGCTGAAATTCATATAAAAATGCAGAATGCTTACATTTTTTTTCCATCTGAGAAACAGCTCCGGAAAATGGCAACACTGTTTCTTTCACAGATATAGCAATTCAAATAAGATCCAAGGACATCTGCAAATTCATTCCTTAAATGGAATTTTTAAAAATTCCAATGTATGAACTACCTTCTATAATAACCTGGCATTGTGCTTTATGGGGGAGAGCCAATCATTTGACCTAAGATTATAGCAATGGGTACATTCTCCCATGGTTTTTCCTGAGTCCATATAAAATGCCAGAGAAGGATTTCAATGGAGGGAGAGAGTAGGCAGAGAATATAATCTGAAGAGAGGGAGTTTTGAGCAGGATTTTAAAGGGCAAGAGGCCCCCTGGGCTAGTTTGTGAAGGGTAAACATGGAGGCCGTCTTCAGGAGCGACACTAACATTGACCTATTATGGAATAATGAGCAAATGTAGGCTAGACACTAAGCACATTTGGGAAGCAGGTATGTAGCGTTACTAACCAATAAAGTTTTATCAGCATTGAGAACTTTTAAAAAGTACCTCTGGTCTTGGAAGGTACTTATTCCTGGCACACTAAAGACTTACTTGTGCTAGGTGTTAACTGAACACAAATTCTGCTGGGGCCCATCTCTCATGGACTGGGGACCATTGAGTAGATAGGTTGAAACTAAAACGCATTTTACTCATCTGTCTTGGCTTCTTTTTCTGTTGCTGTGATAAATTCCCTGACAAAGACAACTTAATACAAGAAAGGTTCATTCTTGTTCACAGTTGAAGATATAGTCTACCAGGCCAGGGAATCGAAGTAGTAGGCACTTGCAGAATGTGCTGGCTTGTTTTATGGCAACATGACATAGGTTAGAGTCATCAGTGACAAGGCAACCTCACCTAAGAAAATGCTTCCAAACGATAGGACTGTGGGAGAGCCTGTAGGACATTTTCTTTTCGTTTTCCTCTTTTCCCACCGTTTACTTATTTATTTATTTGCTTTACATACCGATTGAAGCTCCCCCACTTCAGTCTCCTTCTCACACAGTCCCTCTCCTAGTCCTTTCCCCAGTCCACTCCCCTCTCCTGTGAATATGAGGAGGATTCCCTGGATACTAACCCACCCTGGCACATCACATCACTGCAGGACTAGGCACATCTTCTCCCACTGAGACAAGACAAGGCAACCTGTAGGTAGGTAGTAGAGTCAGAAACAGTCCCCACTTCAGTTGTTGGGGACTCCTATGAAGACCAAGCTGCACATCTGACATATGTATGTGGGGGAGGGCTAGATACAGCTCATATATGATTTTTGGTTGGTGGTTCAGTCTCTGGGAGACCCCAGTGGTTCAGGTTAGTTGACTCTGTTGGTCTTCTTATGGAGTCCCTATCCCCTCAGGGTCCCTTAGTTCTTCCTCCAACTCTTACACACACACACACACACACACACACACACGTACACCAACATCAAAATAACAGGAATTAACAACCATTGGTCATGAATATCTCTCAACACCAACAGGCTAACTGAGTAGATACATAAACTGGATCCATCGTTTTGCTGCATACAAGGGACACAACTCAGTAATGAAGAGAAATACTACTGCAGAGTGAAGGTCTGAAAAAAGGTTTTCCAAGCAAATGGACCCAAGAAACAAGTTTGAGTAGCCATTCTAATATGTAATAAAATATATTTTTCAACCAAAAGTAGTCAAAAGATATGAGGAAGAATACTTTATACTCATCAAAGGAAAAATCTTCCAGATGACATCTAATTTCTGAACATCTATGTCCCAAATGCAAGGCAATTTTCCTAAGTAGTGATTGATGGGGAAAGATGTAGCCCATTATGGGTGGTTCCATCCCTAGTTTGGTGGTCCTGGGTTCTATAAGAAAGCAGGCTGAGCAAGCTATAAGGAGCAAGCCAGTCAGCAGTACCTATCCATGGTTTCTGCATTAGCTTCTGCCTCTAGGTTCCTACCCCGACTTTTTTTTTTTGAAGGACTTTGAATTTTTTTTTTTTAGATATTTTCTTTATTTACATGTAAATTTCTCCTTTCCCAGGTTCCCTTCCAAAAAACAAACAAACAAACACAACAAGAACAAACCCCTTTTGCCTCCCCCCTCCCCATGCCTGCCACCCCACCCTCTCCCACTTATTGCCCCTGGCATTCCCCTACACTGGGGCACAGAACCTTCACAAGGCCGAGGTCCTTTCCTCCTATAGTTGATCAAATTTGCGATCCTCTACTATACACATGCTGCCAGAACATTCAGTCCCACCCTGTATAGTCCTTGATTGGTGGTTGGGTCCCTGGGAGCTCTGAGGGTACTAGTTAGTAATTACTGTTTGTCCTAAGGGGGTGCAAACCCTTCTTGTAAGCCAAATAAACTCTTTCTTTCCAAACTTCTCTTTGGTCATGGTGCTCCATCACAGCAATAGAAACCGAAAGACGCAGCATCTGGCCAGATTCCACTGGCGGTCAGGAAGCAGAGAGCAATGACTACAATGCTCAGCTTTCTTTTCTAAGTACATAGCCCAGGATCCCAGCCAGGGAATGGTGATACCCATAGTGGGCAGGACTTAGTTAACAATCAGTGTAATCTCCCCCACGCATCCAGAAGCCTATCACCCAGATGGTTTTGGGTGCTGGAAGGTTGACATTAAGACACTAATCGAGTTTGGCAAGGATGAAGAGTCTCATTTGTCAAGTCTCTAGGTTCAGAACAGAACCAGACAGACAGACAGACAGACAGACAGACAGATGAGAGATTGGATACATCTAAGAATAACACCATGGGAGGTGGTTTAGGGCAACAAAACCATGACTTGTATGTTGCTATCTGTCCCAGACTGTTCAGATGTTCTTTGTCTATCCACAGAGAGCTCTAGACACCCTTAAGCTCCTCTTTGATGTTGCTCTAGCACAGTGTTCTCAACCTTCCTAATGCTGTGAGCCTTTAACACAGTTGCTCATGTGGTGGTGACATCCAACCATAAATTTTCATCGCTTCTTCATAATGGTAATTTTGCTACTGTTATGTACTGTAGTGTAAATATCTGTGTTTTCTGGTGGTCTTAGGCAACATCTGTGAAAGAGCCATTCAACCCTCAAATATGACCCACAGGTTGGGAACCACTGCTCTTTAGTCAGAAGTCTGGATTCATGTTCAGGGCTTATCATTCCTCACTCTTGGTACCCCAACAAGCTTTTCAGCCTCCCTCCCATTGTTTTCTTCATGAGGACACTGGAATTCTTTCTGTCTGTTCTGTTCTTATGTTTCCAGTCTCAGAAGCATCATTTTTTCCTGCATATACACTCCCGTAGCAACTCTAGAGCAGCATTATCCACTCACTAAGCCTCAGGGGAATGAGTCTTTTTCTCTACTGCTTATGCACTGATGCTAAGTTGGGGGCGCTTGTGTTGTGCACTTGAATACTGATGGCTCCAATTAGGGAGAAAGAAGAGGCTCATGGGCTTGGCTGTGTATATTTTTCATGAACCAATAGCTGTGGGGAAGGGGGAGAAGAAGGATTGGAATGAGTAATCTGATTGAATAGCCTTGGTTGTGTTCTTTATCCAAACTGTGAGGACCAGCCTGTGTTTCTGTGTACACAACATGTCCTTTTATGAAAAGGTGTGTACGCAAAAAAGCTTATTTAAGAAACCATTTATGGGAAGAAAATGCCTATCAATGAACAAAACTAGGCTATGCCATTGTTTCATGTAGTGTTTCCAACCCCCTTCATCTGCAGAAAGAATTTCCTAGGAAATGTTTGAGCCTAGAGTCCCATGGTTCATGTCTGTTTCATTTCACTGATTTAAAAGGACACAGATTGCCACTCATGGTTCTTAGCTTTGCTTGAATTTTTTCTAAAACATACGTGTTACTTGATTCCAACAGGGACCTTCTCAATTCTCCTTAGCATCATATAGAGCCGTGATAACTGTCTGTGAAGGAATCATGTGATTTATAGACGGATGATTCCTTTTCTGGTTGGCAATATGCTTTGTTTTCAGACATTTGCAAAGCATTGGCTTTGTTGGTGACTGTACTCATCACATCACAGCCTGTGAACAGAAGAAAAGAGCAGAAACCAGCTTCCAAGATGAGCTGGGATGTTATTTCATTTTATTTTATTTTATTTTATTTTATTTTATTTTATTTTATTTTATTTGAGACAGGGTTTCTCTGTATAGCCCCTGGCTGTCCTGGAACTCACTCTGTAGACCAGGCTGGCCTCGAACTCAGAAATCTGCCTGCCTCTGCCTCCCAAGTGCTGGGATTAAAGGTGTGCGCCACCACCGCCCGGCAGGTAATTTTATTTTTTAATTTCTGATTCCAGGTAACGGGACATTGATCGGAGCATCTGCAAATGTTGTTTGTGCAGGAATTGCTGACCAGCATGGGTATGGATTCTCATTCATGGAATTTTTCAGGTACTTTAAATATTAAAAAATAATCATTTAAGATGTATCTTTAAGGATTAGGTTCTTTAACTATTTAATTAAAAAGAAAGCATGCTCCTGAACACTTGGATATTTGTCATTTGGCAATTAGAGACTTTGGTACAGGTGAGATGAGCTCAGATCAAGGCACATTTGTTGCTAAGAAAGAGTGGCACAGCCTAAATTAGCATCATCATACTCTCAATGAGCTGTGTTGCATCATACTCTCAATGAGCTGTGTTGAGTCAGTGGCTAAGAAACATTTGTAAGCTTGGTGGACCCTTCATGTTTTTCTGTTTTGAAATCTTAACGGTAACTGATCTTTAAGGTGGCAAATACATAGAAAAAAAGATGCTTTGTTTAGCTCTGGACCCCATTTTTTTTTAGTAGGGTTATTTGATTCTCTGGAGTCTAACTTCTTGAGTTCTTTGTATATATTAGTCCCCTATTGCATATAGGATTGGTAAAGATCTTTTCCCAATCTGTTGGTTGCTGTTTTGTCCTATTAACGTCATCATACTCTCAGTGAGCTGTCCTTTGTCTTACAGAAGTTTGTAATTTTATGAGGTCCCATTTGTCAATTCTTGATCTTAGAGCATGAGCTATTGGTGTTCTGTTCCGAAAAATTTCCCCTGTGCCTACGTGCTCGAGACTCTTCCCCACTTTCTTTTCTGTTAGTTTCAGTGTATCTGGTTTTATGTGGAGGTCCTAGATCCACTTGGATTTGAGCTTTGTACAAGGAGATAGGAGTGGATCGATTTTCATTCTTTTACATGCTAACCGCCAGTTCAGTCAGCACCATTTGTTGAGAATGCTGTCTTTTTTTCCACTGGATGATTTTAGCTCCTTTGTCAAAGAAGATGCTACAATTTGTAATAAAAGACACATGCTCCACTATGTTCATAGCAGCCTTATTTATAATAGCCAGAAACTGGAAACAACCCAAATGTCCCTCAACAGAGGAATGGATACAGAAACTGTGGTACATCTACACAATGGAGTACTACTCAGCTATTAAAAACAATAAATTTATGAAATTCTTAGGGAAATGGATGGATCTGGAGAGTATTATCCTGAGTGAGGTAACCCAGTCACAAAAGAACACACATGGCATGCACTCTCTGATAAGTGGATATTAGCCCAGAAACTCAGAATACCCAAAATACAACCCATAAACCACAAGAAATTCAAGAAGAAGGAAGACCAAGTGTGGATGCTTTGTTCCTTCTTAAAAGGGGGAACAAAATACCCATCTAAGGAGTTGCAGAGACAAACTATGGAGCAGAGACTGAAAGAAGGACAATCCAGAGACTGCTCCACCTGGGAATCCTTTCCATATTCAATCATCAAACCCAGACAGTATTTTGGATGTCAGCAAGTACTGGCTGACAGGAGCCTGATATAGTGGTCTCCTGAAAGAATCTGACAGTGCCCAACTAATACAGAAGTGGAGGCTCACAACCATCCTTTGGACTGAGTATAGCGTCCCCAATGAAGGAGCTAGAGAAGGGGCCCAAGGAGCTGAAGGGTTTGCAGTCTCTTAGAATGAATATCAACATGAACTAACTAGTACCCTCAGAGCTCCCAGGGACTAAACCATCAACCAAAGAGCACACATGGTGAGACTCATGGTTCCAGCAGCATGTGTATAGCAAAGGATGGCCTAGTTGGTCATCAATGGGTGGAGAGACCCTTGGTCCTATAAAGGTTTATGTCCCAGTATAGGGGAATTCCAGGGCCAGGAAGTGGGAGTGGGTTGGATAGCAGGGGAGGAGGGAGGAAACTGGGTTTGTTTTTTTTTTTTGTTTTTTTGTTTTTTTTGTTTTTCAGAGGGGTAACCAGGAAAGGAGATATCATTTGAGATAAATAAAGGAAATATCTAATAAAAAATAAAATTAAATTAACTAAAAAAAAGAAGGACAAAGGAGGGGAGGAATATGATTAAAATATATTATATAAAAAAAACTTAAACCAATAAGTACAAAAAAGAAAAAAGAAAAAAGAAAAAAGATACTAGCAAGGATTCAGGAGTAATGCTAAAAACAGGGTCCAAGCTTACCATCCTTAGGGCAGCTTGGCATGATTTCATGTGTGAGCACTGACATGGGAGCACTGCACAGAAATGGGTCCAATGTTGTTGGGAACACAGCTGATATCTACAAAAGAAAGTCTGTTCCAGAGAGGCTGGGTTCCTTCTACGGTCTTGGTTGCCTGTGTACCTGTTTATGTGACCCAAAGCTATTTTTCAAGTCCAGAGGGAGAAAAATGGAATCAAGAGGACTGTGTGATATGGTCCTGCTAAAATGAGCTTTATTTCATGTTGAATCATGAAACTGTAACTTGGTATATGCACAGTAATGAGCTTCTGCCAACCTTTATGTGAAGAATTTTAACGTTAAATTGGACTAAGTGGCAGAGAGACTATGGCTCTCAGAGGCAGCCATTCCTACCTAGAAAGTTGTTCCTCTGCCAGGTGTTGCTTGCCAGGTCTGAGCTTGGGCAAGATGGCTGTTACACATACTTGAGGACTAAATGGTGTCTTAGTCTATGTAATATGCAAGGCTCTTTGGAGGACCAGATTAATTTACAGATTAGGTGCCAAGCAGTCAAACAATGTTTAGCCCATGAGATGGATGTCTTTGAAGTTCCAACCTGGCATTGAAGGCCTAGAGGATTCCTGGAGGGTCACTGGTATTCAACTTTTATTAGAAGGCAAAGGTCACTGGTGTCTGCAGATATACTTGTTTAGGAAGAAGTGAAGGCAGAGCAGCAGGTAACTTCTTTTTCCTTGGATACCTTTATATAAGTGTGGACTAGGTGACAGGCCACTGTGGGTAGACCCCTTCAGATAATCCTCTTTGGAAATGATGTCAGAGTCGTACCCTGAGCTATCACTCTTATGCAATCTTAAATCCAGTCAAATCGATAATAAAGTTCAATCACATTTCCTTAAGTCCTCTAAAGTATGATAGTGACAAAGAAATAACTCCTCCTCATATCATATAAGAATCTTCTATACAACTGAGAATTCACTAGTTCTTTCCACAGAATATATGACAAAGTCTCTTCAAGAATATTTACTCTTTGGATATCTCATAACTTAAAAACGATAACATAATTTAAATAATACTGACATGATGATAGTCGATGTTATGTTACATGGAAAATAATAGAAGGTAAAGAAAATATGAATACATACACACACATATACAAATGCACTCTTTTTTAAATGTATGTGTATGTGAATGTTTTGCCTGCATGTGTATATGTGCAACACAAGTGTGCCTAGTACTTAAGGCGGTCAGCATAGGGCATAGGATCTCCTGGAACTGGAGTTGTGAGGGTTGGGAATGGAGTACTCTTAACCACTGAGCCATCTATCCTCCCTAGAAAAACATTCTTAACAAAAATGAAGCAAAACACTCATAGCTTTCATGGTCCTTTTTCATCCTGTTTGAATTGGGTTGCTTTCCATTGCACTTAAGTACAAATCACAGGAATATTAAGAAATGCCCTATAGGGTTAATGAAATGGTTCAGCAGTTAAGAACACTGGCTGCTCTTCCAGAGGACCTGGGTTCAATTCCCAGCACCCATATGGGAGCTCACAACTGTCTGTAACTCAAGTTCCAAGAGATCCAACACCCTCACATAGGCAAACATGCAAACAAAACACCAATACACATGAACTAAATAAAAATAATTTAAAACATTCAGGTGTGGTCACGGGCAGCTTTAATTCCAGCAGTCTGGAGGCAGGGACAGGTGGATCTCTGTGATTTTGATGAGTTCAAGACTAACCTGGTTTATAAAGAAAGTTCTGGGACAATTAAGACAGTTACACAGAGAAACCCTATCTTGAAAAAACAAACAAACAACAATAACAACAAAGGAAAATAAAAGAAAAAAGAAATATCTATAAATTTTATTCCCTATATAATCTTCAGTTGTGTGATAGAAGTCCAATTTCCCACAGGTCATCTGAATCAATCACACACCAGGACTTACTATAACTCCTACTTTATCTTGTTGACTCATGGACATAAAGAATCTAAAGTAACCATGGGGAAGTACTAGTGTTCAATTTAGTGGAGATAATATCATACTTCCATCTAGGAACCATGTCTTCGATACCAGCAGAGTATAAGATTGTTGGAGCAAGAAAGAGATCTACTGTTGCTCTAATTGTAAACCTGGTTAAGACTGGTGAGAAGCAACTATTCCATAGCCCAAAGGTTACTCTGTCTTGAAATTTCCTCTAGGAAACAAATTAGTCAATTGCTTTGAAATTCAATTTTGTTAAAATTTTAACAAGTTGGAACATACAGTCAGGTACTCTACTACAGGATAACACAAAAAGGAACCTGCAGTAAAATTTCCAGCAGAGTTCTTATCCTCTAAATTTCATGAGCACTGTCATTAATATCTACATTGCTTTCATCATACTTTTACATTCTCAACAGATTGATCCATTGAAATCTTCTTATAGTATTCTGGAACATCTTTAGGCCACAGCTCCAAACTCTTGCAATTCTCCTCCAAGTAAGTCCCCTCCCCCAAACAACAAACCATATATAGAATATATTAGATTGAGCAGAGACTGAAGGAAGGACAAGCCAGCCTAAATAATAGCTATCTCCTGAGAGGCTCTGACAATACCTGACTAATACAGATGTAGAGGCTCACAGCCATTCATTGAACTGAGTACACGGTCTTCAATGAAGGAGTTAGAGAAAGGTTCTATGGAGCTGAAGGGTTCGTCCCTTAGGACGAACAATAATATGAACTAACTAGTACCATCAGAGCTCCCAGGGACCCAACCACCAACCATAGACTATACATGGTGGGACTGATTACTTTGGCAGCATGTGTATAGTAGAGGATTGCAAATTCGATCATCAATAGGAGGAAAGGACCTCTCGGCCTTGTAAAGGTTTTGTGCCCCAGTGTAGGGGAATGCCAGGTCCAATAAGTGGGAGAGGGTGGGGTGGCAGGCATGGGGATGGGGGAGGCAACAGGAGTTTGTTCTTGTTGTTTTTGTTTGTTTGTTTGTTTGTTTTTTGGAGGGGAAACTGGGAAAGGAGAAATTTACATGTAAATAAAGAAAATACCTAATTTTTTTTAAAAAAAGAATAAATTTCTATTGTTTTAAGTCAAAAAAGAGAATATATTAGATTATCTTACACAATAGGCATTGGTTATTCAACAATGTCTACCTGCACACTGGAGAGTAAAAGTACACACCAGAGACTCAGCTCAGGAAGCTGAGTAATTCATCCATCCTAATCTAATGCTGAAAGCTTGCAAGTTCCCTGGAGAGTCACTAGTGTTTAATCTACCTTAGAAGACTGAGGAGATGAGAGTCTGGTGTCATCAGAGGATCACAGCATCAGTGATAGACACATCTGCTTAGACATACATGAAGGAGGTACACGGATACTGCCTTTCCTCCAGACCATATATATTAGCCAAGATTTGGAAGGTTTTGCACACTTTGAGGACAATTTTTCCTCTTCAGAAAATCCTCTTTGGAAATGTACTTACAGACACATCCAGTGGTGTATTTCCTAGGTCATTCTAGCAATCAAGAGCAACCACCGTGGTCTATTTTTTTATCGCAATATCATAATATAACAAATACTTAAGACTGGGTAATTTGCAGAGAATAATGGTTTGTTTAGCTCTGAAATCTGGAGGCTGAACATCTAAGACATTTGTCCTTGCATCTGCTTGGCATCTGGTGCAAAGCCTGCTTGCTACATAATAACATGGAAAATAGCATCACAGATGAGGCAGAGCAATTATGCCAGAGAACGTTTATTACAAAGCCATTCCATCAACAGTCCATTAATTTATTAATTCATGAGATCACTCCATTTATGAGAGTAGAATCTACATGACTCAGTCAATTCCTAATGATTTCACCTCTAAACACTCAATATATGAATTTGGAGATTTAGTTTCCACCACAGAAAATTTGAGGGACATAGTCAAAAATAGTAAGTTATCCCCATATAAAAATGAATGATAACTTTGATGAGATTTATTTTATTAGACATTTTCCCAGATCATGAGAAACTAGAAATTCTGTATATTTTGCTGAGACATTAACCTGATGGACATTCCTGGGAGCCTGAGATGTGGGGAAAAGTTACGGAGCTGTTGTTCAAGACAGCATGTGCTAACTGTTGATTTTCCCACGTGATCCTGGGCACGTTGATGATCCTCCTGCTCGGGAACAAGGTGAAAAATGTAGTGCTTGACCAATTTATTCCTGTTCAGACTCACTTTTGCCTGTGCTGATAATGAGAAGAGTAATCCTAAATATGAAGAATTGTTTTAATAATAATCACAGCAGTGGTCTCAGCAGGCTGGCTTGCTTCATACTACTAGTTTATCATTGTGTCATCATCAGGGAGAATTCAGGCACAGAATGTAGCCAAGAAAGGAGTACCGAGATGAGCAGGGTCATAGACAGCCACGGTATAGAGACCTAGACCTGACAAACCAACTCCCCCTCATTTAAATTGAGCTCTTAATTTCTGAAGAGCTAGAGGCTGTCACCTAAATGTTTCTCTTTGGTTATCCAGGCACAGGACTCGATGGCCTCTCTACTTCCTTTCTATTTTCACTGAGCAGGTAAATTTTATCAAGATTGTGAGGCATTGACTTGGTCTCTTAGGGAGGTAGGACAGGCCCAAGCCTCTCGGGACATATGGAGTGCCTGTAGTTCAGCATCATATGGGGTGAGCATGGTAATTCAGGGTTGAAAGCTGAGATGACTTCCAGGAGCCTGCTGACCTTCATTAGCCCCTCAGGAATCACATATGATCTCTTGCCTGGAAATTGAATGCCCCCATGGTCCAGAGCAGCCACAACTTAGCAACCTGGTAAGATCCTGTTTCAAAATAAAAACCTAGAAATGGAAGCATGTGTGAAAGCTCTAGGTTCAAACCCCAATACAAAAGAGGGAAACCCCCCAAAACTCAGTTGGGTACATCTTCTAGTAATATGCCTTTAAGTCTTTCATTTCATTTTTTAGCACTTAATATACAGTTTGTTTATGTGAAGGAAGAACTTTGGATATAAATGCTTTGACTACATTTATTTATTTAATGTATATGAGTAATTTGCTGTATATGTGCATGTGCATCATTTGTGTATTAGTCAAAGTTTCCTAGAGTCTCAGAACTTATGGCATGAATCTCTTTCTTTCTCATTATAAAAGGGGATTTATTGGAATGACTTACAGGCTGCGGTTCAACTAATCCAATAATGGCTAGCTGTGAACAGAAAGTCCAGTAATCTAGTAGTTGCTCTGTCCACAAGGTTGGATGTCTTAGCTGGTCTTCAGTGTATGCTGAAATCCCAAAGAAGTAGGCTCCAATGATGGTGAAGGAATGGATGTGCTAGCAAGGTGAGGACAAGCAGGCAAAGAACAAAATTTTCCTTCTGCTATGTCCTTATGTAGACTTCCACCAAAAGATAGGGTCCAAAGGGAAGGTACGTCTTACTGCCTCAAAGATCTGGACTAGAAGTGGATTCACCACTTCGAACCAAGCAGAAAAATCTTTCACATGTGTGCCCTCCGTTTCTGGATAATAGTTCATTCTACACACAGTCAAGTTGGCAACCATGAATAGCCATCACAACTTGTGTGTCTGGTGCCCAAAGAGTCCAGAAGAAGGTGTTGTATTCCCGGAACTTGAGGGATGAATGGTTGGAAACCATGCTGGTTCTCTGTAAGAATCACAAGTGATCTTAACCATGGAACTAGCACTAGCCCTTGAGTACTTTTTACTTTTCTTTCATACTTAAACTTTGCAAAAGGATCTTAGACGTCCTTTGGCTTCTAGTTATCACCTATATGACCATTGGTAAGTATTTTCTTTTTAGATCTTTCTCCATATACTTGCTACTTGCTTAATTTCTCCTTTCTACACAGAATATATACTTATTATTTTTCCTTGATTGTTTTGATTTGTTTGTCTGAGATCTGTAGTTAATCCTCTTGTATGCTCATCACTGGCTCATTTTTCCCGAGGCTTGCCTAGTATTTTGATGGATGAGGTTAATACTTTTTTTGAAAGTCCCACAGTATTTATTTATTTTATGTATATGGGCATTTTCATCCGTATGTATGTTTGTATACCACATGAGTGCCTGATGTCCATGGAGGACTGAAGAGGGCATTGGATTCCCTGGAACTGAAGTTACAGATGGTTATGAGCCTTTGTATGGATGCTAGGAATTGAACCCAGGTCCTCTGGAAGAACATTCAGTGCTTTTAGCGGGTAAGCTATCTCTCTAGCCCAACAGATGAGGTTAATAATGAACAGTTCCTATATAGAATATCCTTTGAGTTCCTGTGGATTTGAAGCTAGCTTTGGACATCCTCACCACATGGCAGGATTGGCTTCTCTTCCGTGTCTCTGAAGATGCTGTGTTATCACTACCTTTCCCCTTAGTTTCTTTTCCTGTTGCTGCGATTAAATTCCCCGACAAAAGCATTTTAAGGGACAGAGGGTTTACTTCAGCTCAAGGACACAGACTTTGTGTGTGTGTGTGTGTGTGTGTGTGTGTGTGTGTGTGTTAGGGGATTTCTGTCAGCAGGAGCTTGGGACAGCAGACACAGTGTGTTTAATTAGGAAGCAAGGAGGGATGAACTCTGCTCCCTTCCCTCTTTTTCTTTTCTTTATTTACATTTCAAATGTTTTCCCCTTTCCTGGCTTCATCTCTCTTTTTCTTTCCTGTGTGATAGACCCATACATTTCTATGATAGATTTTCATTGTTTTCATGTACATTCTCCTTCCTCTCTCTTCCTCTCTCCTACTAAAACCCTTCTTTCCAACATGTCCATCTACTGCTTTCCTGTATTCTTTTTGTATGCGATTCTCTGAATTGAATTAGAATATCTTGCCTGAGCTCGGGTGGGAGGTATTTACTGGGGCTATATTGATCAGCAATGATATCATCAAAGAAAAGGACATCCTTTCCCCAGCACGTTTCCCATACCCACCTCTGAAGAAATGGTGATTCGCCTCATCACCTGCAGGTCTTACGCAGGTAAGCCAGCTGCAGTGACTTCATGAATGGCAAAGGCTATGTCACGTCCTCAAGATGTCTTTTTGCTTCATGTCTTCCTGTCCTATGCTCTTGAAAGATTTCCATTCCCCCTTCCATGATTTTCCTTGAGCACTGTGTGTGTGTGTGTGTGTGTGTGTGTGTGTGTGTGTGTGTGTGTGCGCATGCGTGTGTGTATGTGGGTAATATAGGCATCTCATCTCTTTTTCTCTCTTTTGAATAGTTCTAGATTTCAGCTGCAGGAAGGAGAATGTAAAAAACTTACTTTTGAAGTCTCAGCTTTATTGGACTGTCCGCTGGTGTCCCATGGGCTTTCTAACATGTAAGACTTTGTCTTCGTTTAGTTTCACAAAGTCCTCTAGGATCATAGCTTTAAACATTTGTTATATCCCCTGCCTCTTGCCTCGCTCTAAATGGTGTCTTATTGCCTCACATTTAACTTAATTTTCATACAAATATGGGAATGTTTCTTCTGTTACTTCACTGTCCTTTATTACCTTTTCCCTTGACTTTACTCTTTTTGTCTTAGCATTTAATCTTCATTTGTAGCATAATTAGGTCTTTGAATTCTCACTTTGTATTTTTGTCTGCTTCTGTTCTTAGTGTTTAAGGTTTGGTTCAAGTTAATTTATCAAATCCTCTTGTTGTGTCTGAGAATATGCCATTTCTGTAGAGCATTTCAATCCAGTATTTTTTCTTAGTTTACATTTGGCTTTTTGGAAACTTCTGTAGGGTGCTTTGTGCATGCATTTTTATAGTCTTTTTGAGTTTGTTCTTGTACTTCATAGACAGAATACCAGCTTGAGTCACTCCCACCATTCAGTTTAATAGAAGTCTTTAGCCTTTGCTGCAAACTCCAGTGTCTGTCTTCTGACTTTTATTTCTTTATAGCTTTGAGAGTTTACTAATCCATGAATGCTTTGATTCTTTTGTCTTACAGTGTTCTCCATTTTTCTCCCCTCATTACTTTCCCCTTCTCTCAGTCTTGAATGGATGCATGAGCCTGTCTTGCTCTTTTCTGTCTCCTCCCCCAGCAAGGATGTTGCCCAGGATATCATGTGGAGACTCTGCATCCTGTGCTTTTTGCTGCCTTCCTCCACTCAGGTTGGCCTTCCTCGAACTAGCTGTTGTTTCTTCAATGTTATACATTTATTGCTTCTTTTCTCTCTTAATTAAGTCTTTGTTTTATTTTATTTTATTTTATTTTATTTTATTTTATTTTATTTTATTTTTTAATTTTTGCTCTCTCAGTGGTTTGCACAAGCTTGAGGCAGGTGCGTGAGAGGAGAGACGGTTCTGATGAGAACTGAGAATTGTTCACGGTCTCTCTGTCATTAGTGTGAGATGCTTTGTAAGTCTTTACATGGTGCTTGAGTTTATTGTGGCTGCTCTCATGGTGCCTTTCAGAGCTCCTACTTCTTTTAAAGACAGGAATATCATTAATCTCATTTTGCACCTCTGTCCTACCGTGCCCATGCACTTCCCCTCCTCCACCACCACCACGAGCATCTTTGCTTTTCTTCCTGGAAAAGATACCCCCTTTTTCCATTGAGGAGAATTATTTTACAACTAGAGAGTATTCTGATGTATTCTTTCACTGGGCAAAAATGTCGCCTCTTGTGCATTTTCCTACAGGAAAAAATTACTGGCTTTCACTCCTAGTCACAGTATACACACATCTACTAGAGGCCGTTTTATCAATTGACAATGTAGACTTGTTGCTATCTCTTTAAATGTGGAGACATATTAAATTAATTTTTCATGGAAGCAAGTTTCTATAAAGACAATATTTTGTTTTCTTTTGAAATTTATTGGAGCACAACTAACTTTTATAAGGCTTTAAGAAATGAGCAGGCTGATAAAACAAAGCAAAGAGTGAAAATATATCCAGAGAGAAGAGTGTTTGGAAAACACTATTCTTGAAGCTGGTTTAAAGATGACCTGGCTTTACTTATCGTGACCAACGACCAACACTGTCAGAGTAGAATTCTTCGCAGATTTATAAAGCCTGCCTGGCCACTGCTTCAGGGACCTCTGGCTAGACACGTATATATTCTCAAAGGTCACAGCAGATGCTAATGCATTACAGGGTCCTTTTCTAAAGGTTAAGCTTTGGACTGCCATGCACAGCCTTACAGCAGCAGAGGCAGAGTCCTTCCTTCCTCCTGAGGGATGAAATCATATGCATAAGACCCATCGTTTTTGAATGTGAATTTCAAACTTGGTCTCTTCTATAAAAAAGAGAAAAGAAATGAAGAGAAAAGAAAGCCATTTTCCATGTAGCTTTCTTCCTGCTGGAAAAGTAGACATCTGTTTTCTTGGAACAACTGATAGTTTTTGTTCTTAAATTTCATTTATCATCGTCATCATCATCGTCGTCATCATCATCATCATCATCATCATCATCATCATCATCATCATCATCACCACCACCACCACATTGTCACCATTACCATCCCCACTATCATCAGTGTGTGCATATATGCCATTGAACTGGTGGAGGACTCATTTCATCAGGTTGGTAGGACAAGTACTTCTAACTACTGTGTTACTTAGCTGGCTCAGAGCAACAGGCCTTCTTAAACAAAGTCACCCACCCCTCAAATCCCTGTTCTTAACGGGAACATGAGAGACCTCTCCGGCTGGCTTGGGCTAAGATTTCAGCTTAGGGATGATCCGACTTGGGTATTGAACAGCAAGTGCTACAGATCAGCCATCCTGAAAGTGATTCTAGTTACTGCGGCAGATGCTGAGCGGCTGGAGAGCACTGGAGGGCTACCTGGGAAACAGGCAAAATCAGCCTAGATAGACAGAGGTAGCTTCCAAATCCTGACTACTGTGGGAGAATGCAGGAGAGGTGGCCTGGAAAAGTCTGAGTAGTTGTTTATTCATTCTGTTCCGTATTTTAAAGGAGTAAAACATCCTATAATTGGTTTGTGGCAACCATGCTTCAATTGTTTATATGTGTTCCAGGAAGTAACACTCAGCAAGCTGCTGTTGAGGTACCGGATAGAGTGAAGTATCTTATGCTGACTGGGCAGTTGTTAAGACACAGAGTGGGAATGGGAACTAGAAAGGTGGTCCAGCCATTAAGAGCACTCAGAAACTTTCCAGGTTTGGGTCCTAGCAACCCCATGGCAGGTCAGAGCTATGATGGGTTCTGGCTTCCATGGGGACTACTGCATCCATATGCTCCCCCATCTCATTTCTCTCTCTCTCTCTCTCTCTCTCTCTCTCTCTCTCTCTCTCTCTCTCTCTCTCTCTCCTCTCTCTCT